>JALPMN010000475.1:0-10271 GCA_024243835.1 Enteropsectra breve | reverse complement strand
AAAATATCAACTATATAAAAATATCAACTATATAAAAATATCAACTATATAAAAATATCAACTATATAAAAATATCAACTATATAAAAATATCAACTATAAAATATAATTTATATTAAATCTTTACTTAACCAGTGACTTGGGCTGCTTTACCTTGCTCTTGAAAAACTCTAATTCCTCACCCTGCAGAACATATCCATTGGCTGCTCCCTCCTGTCCGGGTCTGGATGTTATGATGGCATACAGATGGCCCTTGCTGTACATTGACATCAGTGTTGGGTCCTTCTCTGAAAGATCCTCCTTGGCAATGCACTCAGCAAACGGGGCTGCACTGATCTTCACAACGGATCCCTTCGTGAGGGTGTTGGTTCTCATAAGCTCGTTGCATGAGGGATGGTAAACAACCTTGTCAATCTCGGCAACTGCTGCTGCTCCTGCAGAGTAGAACTGGAACTCTCCCTGGTTGAGTCTGAGGGCTCTGTTCTTGATGTTTCCTCCTCGGACTCTCACCTCTCTTATTCTCTCCTCACCGACCTTGGTGTTAGATGGCTGTCTTCCCATGACATTCTTTCTCTTTTTTTTGCTCTGGGCGCGTTTTGCTCCAGACTTTGATCTCTTGTGTCGTCCGCATGTGGTGATTCCCATTGGGAGTAAAATTTTGTAAAAATTTATTAGTCGATGGAAAAATAAAAATTGTGCGTAAAGAAAGATGTTTAAAAAGATGTGTGTAATTAAAAGGATGGGGATTTACAACAAGGAGATATAGCTTATATATATAATTATTTGGTTCTTTAATAAGGAGCTGCAAGAAATATTTATTTATTTTCAAAAAAAGATTAATTATCTATGAATATAACAGTCGCACAGGTATTATTATATTAATACTGGTAAATCTTCAAACGTGTCTTTAATTTAAATAAATAATTAAGGTTAGAGATTTTTTATGCAAATAAAACAAGAAAATAATTTCTATAAAAATTGTATTCCGACGATATCTAAATATTCAACTGCTAAATGAAAGCTATTTATCCTGCATTTTGAATTAGCACAGCTATATTGCTTGTTTTTGCCAATTTATTATTAGGAAAAGAAATAATAAGCGGTTTGAACATTTTGTAATCATTTGAATGGCAAGTTATGACACTGCTTTGATTTTGTGTATAAAGGAGACATAATCATCAGTGAATTGCATTTCTGTTATTTTTTCAAAATAAAAAAATTTTTTAATTCCCCTATTATGGTTAAAATTAAAGCAATAACTGCAGCGTTATCAGTCATTCTACTAGCAGGATTGGCTGTACTGGCTATTCAATTACGCAATAAACATAATAAACGCAAAAGACCATGCTCCTATAAAACGAATGATTACAAGCCAGGCTTAGAGGAAATATATGAACAATATTCTGCGGCGGTTAAATTCATTACTGCTCCCGATGTATTCCATAAAGAAATCCTTAGCTCAGAATTTGACCAATTTGATCATCCTTTGCACTACCATATTAGACGCATCATTACAGATCCAGAATGGGAGACAAATCTCCTAAGCAAAGATCGTGATGAAAGCTTGGTTAAAATTCACTCCAAACTGGGTATTACCAAAACAAAACACAGTAATCCGATGTACGACATTATTGATGCATTGGCAAGGAAAATAGATGAAGAACGATATAATAGTAAATTTGACTTGGATCTTATTTTTAAGGGAGAACTTTACTATCAAATGAAGCTAAAATGTAAAAACTCAAGTTTTGTTCATTCGGAAAGGTATACAACAATAGAGGCCACAACGGACGAAGGAAGAAGATTTTCCCCTAATAAATCTATAGATTGTGAATTTTTGAAACACTCCAATAAATATGGAATAGAAACCCCGCTAGCCGAGCATGCCAAATGTTGCAATAGCAGCTGGAAAAGTTATTTATTGCCCAAAGAGGCTATTATTTTTGACTGCAACTGTATAGACGAAAAGAATAGCATAAAAAGCATGGATCATAATGCAATTATAAATGAACGTAAATACAATCCAGCAACCTTCACAATAAAAGCGATTCTTTATGTCGATAAAGGGGAAAATGAAAAAGGAGTCTACAAAACTAAAATATTCGATACAAATGAGAATTTAAAAGAGCAGTGCGAAATTTTTATTGAAAATGAAAAGATTCAAGTAGTGCACCTTTTGTACGAAAGAGAATACAATGCTTTCCATTGTACCTGGTACCAGCGTTCCGATTAACTAAATCTTTAGATTGCCTTCGCGCATCTAATCATAGTAGACAAATTTATAATTAAATTATCATGGGTTAGAATTTATATAAAACGTTCTTTCTTAAAAGAAACATCTCACCAGGATAGTTTTAAGGCCTGATCTGGTTACAACAGTATCAGAGAAAAAAGCAAAGGCAAACAAGCTATTCAAAATGGCTGCGTAACAAAGATAGTTCAAGGCTCTGAAGTGCCTAATACTATTAAAAATATACATTATACATAACTTATTAAATTAAGCAAAATTACCGAACTTTTAAGCAGGGAACTATCATAAATATTTACAATTTTTTTCTTTAAATATTACGTGAAGGATTTAAAATATTCCTCTATGCTAATGCAGCTTTCTTTAGATCATAAAGCTAATAAATTTGTCTTCGCTAAACAAATAAAGAGTCACTTTGTTTTGCTATTGATCAAAATAAAGATTGTATATTTATACAAGACAGGCTAAGCTTGGATAATGGAGTTTTCTAATAGTTTCAAGCGTTTAAAAATCTACCGATATATGGTTTTGTAGATCATGAGCAAAAAGCCTTTTTTCGCATATAAGAATGTTTAGCGCCACTTTATTTTATCCATGATAAATGCTTTGTAATCATTCAAGACAGATCATAAAATGATTTTGTATGCTTGTATTTGCTTTGTTAACTCAAATGCTATAAAAATAAACCAGTCACTAAAAGTCTGTTATTTTTTCTCCAGAATATAATTTTTCTAATTAGAAAATTTTCACTGTCCCCTACTACAATGGCTAAAATAAATGCTACTATTATACTGTTAATGATATTTGCACTTGCAGGACTGACGGGACTGGCTTTAGTGATACGAAGCATAATGGACCGAAATAGCCCATCCCGAGGAAATAAATCAGATAAAGATAATCAAAGCTCGAGAGACTCCATCAATATACGAGATGGTGTGCTATGCCCAGAAGCATCTTCCCAAACGTATAGTTGCAAACCAAGCAAAGAATCTTTCTCGCAAGAATATGATTTCAATCCAAATGCAGAGGAAATATTCGAGTACTATAAGGCAGCGGTAAAACTCATTACTGCTCCTAAGGGCATCCATAAAGATATCGTTAACACGCTTTTTAACCAAGTAAAAATGCCTTTTCACCACCATATCAAACGCATCATCACGGATGCTGCATGGGACGAGAATCTTCCAGGCAAAGACAGTGATGAAAGTTTGCTAAAAATTCACTCTTTACTGGATATCACCAGAACCCTGCACAGCAATCCGTTGTACGACATAATTGACAAGCTGGTTCAGAAAATAGATGAAGAACGCGGCGAAGGAAAAAATATTTTTAAAAATGATATTACTTCAACATTAGAACTAAAATGCGATGATGGAAAAATTGTTTCTTCCAATACAGCATCAACTATAGAGGCCATAACAGACGAACACGGACGATTTAGCCCTGCAAATTCTATAGACTGCGAGTTCTTGAATTGGCCAGAATTTAAGGAAGCAAGGGAAAGCCTGGAAAAGCATGCAGAATGCGCCAATGACAGTTGGAAAAGAGACGTGTTTCCTAGCATGGCTGTTATTTTTAGTTGCAAATCAATAGGCGAGGAGAGTAGCATTAAGAGCATGCATCTTAATATGTTTGTACATGAAGGCGCAAAGCATAGCGTTAACTACACAATAAATGCCATTCTTTATCATGACAGAACTGAAAATGAAAAAGGTGTTTACAAAACCGAAATATTAAACAAAGGAGACAATTTACAAGAAAAATGCGAAAAGCTAGTTACAAATGAAAAGATACAAGCACTGCACTTTTTGTATGAAAGACAGTGAATAAATTATAAACATACTGTAAAATAAAAACAATTTTACTATCTCTATGTATTAAACAGTACTTTTACGTTTAAATTTATAAATAGATACTTGGCTTTCTGCACTTAGAGTATTGGCATGATAATTCTTATTTAAATATAGAATAAGCGTTGGGGATCAATATTATCTCAATAGTGCAGCAATTTATAGCTTTTAAGGATAAATAGCATTCTTAAAAGACAAACTCGATTTGAGTTGGCGATAGAAAAAATGACGAAGAATAATAAAGCCTATCGATATGTTTTCGATTGCTTCCCTTTGCAAATATTTGTTGGTGAAGCTTCAGACTTTTGTTGGTTTTTTTTAAATTCAAAATCTTGTATAAAGCGAATATTTAGTGAAATTAACGGTGATCGATGTTTTGTGAACAGCATATTTTCCTTTTACGAAAATAAAGAATGCCACTACAAAATGGCATATAAAAATAAAACCCTTTCAAACATCTGATGTTTTATTTCCTGTGATAGCCAATTTAATTTAAGCGTCCTATGTGGTCAGCCAACACACACTAATAACGAGGCGACGGTGAGCAAAGCATAAGAGTATGCAAGGGACATTCCCAAAGATTTATGAAGTGGCAGTTAAGTAAACTAAGTTTTTTTTAATTTTAGCGCCAGTCTATATTTTCTGAGCTAAATACTCTGTAATCATTCAAGGCAGGGCTTAGGATGTTATCATCTAATATGCCCATACTTGCTCTATGGCGTATATTTAAGCTGAAATAAAGCTGAGAGTCAAAAACAGTTTTTTTAAATTAAAAATTTTTCAATGTCCCCTATTACAATGGCTAAAACAAATGCTACTATTGTTTTGCTTTTTATCGTTGCATTAGCAGTACTTACGGGACTGGCTTTAGTGATACGAAGCATATTGGACCGAAATAAAACAGATAAGGGGGAACATTCCTCAAATGAATACATTAATATACAAGATGATTTGCTGTGCCCAGAAACATCTTCCCAAACGTATAGTTGCAAACCAAGCAAAGAATCTTTCTCAAAAACACATGACTACAACCCATCAGCAGAAGAAACAATCGAGCACTATTCGGCGGTGGTCAAATTCATCACTGCCCCTGTGCAATTCAAAAATGAAATAAAAACTTCAAATTATAATGAAAAGGGGCAGGCCTTTCATTGTCTTGTTAAACAGATTATTACTGATGCAGGATGGGACAGTAATCTTCCAAGCAATGTCCGCGATGAAAGCTTATTAAAAATTCATGCCTTGCTTGGCATTAGCAAGACCCAGAACAGTAATCCGTTGTATGATATAATCGACAGGCTGGCAACGAATTTAGATGAAGAACAAGGCAACGGTAGAATGATCTTTAAAAATAGAATTAATTCCCAGCTAAAGCTAAAATGTGGTAAGAGAGCAGTTTCAACTGCAGTTGGGGAGCTTCTTACGACAATAGAAGCTATAACAGATGAAAATAGACGAATGAGCCCCTTAAAATCAATAGACAGTGCAACTAAGACACTGCCAAAGGCAGGTTCCATGAAAAAACAGATAAGCCAGCATGCTAGATGTCCTAATGACCTCTTGTTATTGGATTTATATCCAAAAATGGCTGTTATTTTTAGTTGCAAATCTATAGGCGAGGAGAATAGCATTAAGAGCATCTATCTTAATATGCTTGTACATGAAGGCAGAGAGTATAATGTTAACTACATTATAAAAGCCATTCTCTATCTTGATAGAAGTGAGAATGAAAACGGAGTTTACAGAACTGAAGTATTCAACAAAGAAGATAATTTACAAGAAAGATGCGGAAATTTAGTTACAAATGAAAAGATTCAAGTTCTACACTTTTTGTATGAAAGACAATGAATAAATTATAAACATATTAAAAATCCGATTAAATTTTACAACATAGCAGCTCATTAGAATAGTGTAAAATATTTCATATGCATCTTTCAAAAATCTATAAACTAAATATGTCGTATTTATAAAATACAATATAAAGAACCCTCATGGATCCGAATACAGAGAACCAATTAAATAATAAAATACATTTTGACAAAATATACTTAAGTCTTTCACTGGTATTAATATGCAGCAAATAAAATTTTAACTAACCTTTGTATATAATTTCATATTTTAATTAGTGTGCACCGCGATACCGCTCAACCGCTGGCTTAGCACCGCGCTCAATACGAACATCCTCGCCACCGAGACGTGTGTATTCAACGGCTGGCCGTGGCGTCAGCACTGCAGGCTCTGCCAGAGACACCACATGCCCTTCGATCACCAGCAGCGGCTGCCCGGCTGTTTCTCCGACTTTCACAAAAAGACTATTTTCCAACCGATAAATCTTTTTTTTAATACGCACATAAATGTCATCGCCATCCAGCCCACAGAAATTGCAGTTTTTGCATCTAACGGTTTTAGTCTCCCATGTCCTCGTGTTTATGACCAGAATCTCATTGCTGCACAGCAGTGCAATGCAATCTGTTCCCAGGGAATAGCTGTATCCCTCACAGAGATATATTTCCTTAGTGATATTTCCATCATAGTCCAAAATCATAAGGCCATCATCAATAAACACAAAAATATGCTCGCTGCTGATTCCAATCAAATTACTCAAAATCTCCTTGCTCCACACAGAGGCTTCTCCGCGGTACAGACTTATTTTATTTCTGGTGCTAAGAAGCACATGTTCCCCACTAAAGCAGCCCTGTGTTGAAAGATCTGGATCTGGAAAACCAATAACCTCCCGGAATGCATCGTGGTACATCAAGACAATCCTGTTGGAAACAGCACCCCGCATTGAAACCAAATACCCCTCGGCTGTGTATGACAGCATGTTCGTGTCGGTGCCAATGCAGCTTCCTGGCATTCTGAATATAAATTCTCTGTTTGTATTTTCATATACCTTCGGTTCTGCATCTGAAAAATCATATTCTTTTTTAGTTCTCTTATTCTCCACTTGTTTTTCAAATTCATCTTCTTCAAAATAGCTAATTCCTTTGCCACTAAAGCCTTTACTACTAGTTTTTAAATTATTATTGTTTTCCTTGTTATATCCCTCCTTGGAGACATGAATGCTCTTTTTATCACTGTTGTTGTAGGCAGCACTGTTTCTATGTAGATCACTGTTTCTATGTAGATCACTGTTTCTATGTAGATCACTATTTCTATGATCTAATTTGCGCTTATTCCCATCATCCACATACGCCCCTGCTCTTTTGTTATCATAATCCTCTCCATCCATCAATTTTTCTTTTATTTCTGATTTTTTATACTTTGATATCACTAATTTAATATCTTTATAGAAAATATCAAATATTCTCAGCCTTCCCTTGTTGTATCCCGCCACAAAGCTCATATTCGCATCGCTCGAAATAAATGTTCCATTGTCGCACGGCATAGTCTCAATTATCTCCATGCTCTCGCTGTTGAGCGTGTGTATTTTATATTCTTTTTTCATATCTAGGTTATTTTCGCTGTCCTTTGCCGCGCTTATCAAAAATATAATACCGCCCTCATCAGAGAAGAACAGCCCCTGAATCGCAGCGCTGTGCTCATAAAACAGCCCAAATGCCTCGTTTGTTTTGATATAAATTTTGTGCGCCTCCACACAGAACAGATGGTTCTTCATGAATATCGTGGGACGCATGAAATCATAGACCGTTGTGTTTTCTGATTTACCGCTGCTCTTCTGAGAATATTCCGTTATTTTATCTCTCGCATCAGTAACATATATATTTATTCCATCGGCTGCAATTCCTGCCACCGGATAGTGGTGCTTTATACTCTTAATAAGCTTAAACTTTATTTCAGCTACATTTTCAGTATTGTTCTTTTCTGAGTGCAGCACTGAATCCAAATTAAACTCGGTATTCAGAGTGTTGTCAGCCCTATTAAATTCCTGATTATCAAAGCTGTCCGTATCGCCAATGATGTACTGCTCCAGAGTTCCGTTCTCAAGACCGACATACAAAAATGCATCTTTCACAAAGAGCGATAGAATCTTTGATTTGTACGATGAAACTGCCGAGAATGCCCAGCTCTTGAGAGATAGCGAGTGCAGAGTGTAGCTTTCTCCGTCCTGTTCAGAATACACCAGGAGCGATGCACCCAGGGCAAAGAGTGCTGAGTTTGCGGGATGCTCCTTTATTAGTTCCATGGACTTTTTATCGTAGATCTTAAAAGACTTGTCATTCACCACAAAATGGGATTCTGTGTGCGCAACTGGATTGGTGAATGGCGCATCCATAATAAGGGCACAAATTTTTTCTTTGAAGTGTTGTTTTATTACTATTTATATCAGAGCTTGTCATTTGAAATACAACTGCTAAAGAAGGCTATAAAACAGCTTTCCTAAAACTCTGAAATGCTATTTGTTGACTGCCAGATAATTTATATCATTTATAAATTCTCTATTCATTTTACCCATGCCGATAATAAATTCTTTAACGTCTGACAACACTATGGTTTTGCTTAAATATTTATTGGAATGGGTACTTAATATATTTAACATAAAACATTTTGTGATACGATAATGCCCATTTTGAATGCTGCGTGGGGAAAAGTCTAAAAAAGATTTCTGGGCAAAAATAACCGAAATAACACTCTCTAGCCGCAGAATATTTATCACAGCACTGGCGGTATCACTGGCCAAGTCAGGCTTCGCAGCCCGCGCTAATTCCTCGCTTATGGCCTTCATTCCTGTGATAAAAAATGATAAAATACCGAGAGACAGAAAGAAATTCCTGGAGTATCTGGCTCTTTTAGCTGCCAACGCCCTGTTTATATCCCTGTTCTACATAATAAGATTTTACTTCGTATCTGTTGCTTCTCAGAGGGTGTTTTACAGCAACTTTAATGAATATCTAGAGATGGACTATGAAAAATTTTACTCAGCGGGGCGCTGCCTCCAGAACGCCAGCAATAGTGATAGCTTATTTAGAAATAAAAGCAGCTCCTATAGTAAAAGAGGAAACAAAAATGTAGCACTGAATATACATTCGAAAGCGCTGGTAAAATCGGCAGAGATAATGATTTTTGATATCATTTCGAATATTATTGACTTGACAGTATCGCTCTGTTATTTTCGTTGCACAAAAAAATTGTACCTTTATTCCACTCTGCTGATAGCCAGTGCTACGGTCAGTATTTTGTACATTTTCATATTTAAAATTAAGGACAGAATCAATATTGCAAAGGAAGAAATTAGAAATATAATCTTTAAAATACTAAATAACTACGCACTGTTCAGAACAAGCGGATGTCTCAGGCTCTTCTATAGAATAAGGAGGGGCTACAACAATAGCCTGTTTCTGGCATTTCCAGCTGCTCTATCAGCAGGCGATTCTATTTACTGGATACTGGGCCATTCCCTCTCGCTCTTCCTCTATGTAAGCTGCCCAGAAGTGCACAGCAATGCCGCTTTGTTTTCTGTGAATTTTCTAATTACTATGGGCACAATACTAAGGCTGTTGAAGGCCTTTTACAAGCTGTTGGAGGAGTATCACAGGCTTCCCGTACAGTCCAGTAGCTATAATAGTAATGTTGTTAATAACGACAATGCTAATAACGACAATGCTAATAACGACAATGCTAATAACGATAATCAAAACCGCAAAGAAAAGTTTGATCAAATTATTGCCAGGAACTGCAATATTTACATTAACGGTAAACTAGTCTTGCATGATGTCTGCTTCTCATTCAATAAGCCTGGGTTTGTTGCTGTTATTGGCGATAATGGCAGTGGTAAGTCCGTATTGGCAAGGTTTATAATGGGGCTGTTGAAATATGATGGATATTTTGAGAAAAACACAAACATCAGTTACTTAAGCCAAAATATGAGTCAGACTATCACGCAGGAAGCGCCAGGAGTGAAATTAAAAAAGAATAGCTTGGTTTCGTCTAATAATAGCATGAATTATGATGAAGAACATGTAGAGAGACTACTGGACGGCAAAAAGGAAGACGTAAAAGAAATAATAAAAGAGCTAAAAATAGCGCCTTCGATGGGGTATTTCAGCCAGATGATAAATCTTGCAAATGCCATACTCAGGGAGAAGGCGGTGCTTGTTCTTGATGAGTCTCTCAATTATTTCAGCGTAGAAGCGGGAAATAGGATTTTAAGATACCTGAAGAAGAACAGAAAAAATCAGCTGATATTTTTAATTTTACACGGATATTATGAAA
>JALPMN010000514.1:0-14152 GCA_024243835.1 Enteropsectra breve | reverse complement strand
GTTTATCAGTACTCTTTATCAACCAAAAAAGAAAGATTAGTGCTTTAAAAGAGATATATAGTGGTTTTATAACCAGCATTGATATAGAGCACCTTCAGCCAAATTCAGTCACTGGAGCGGTTGCTCATATAAGAAGAGGAAGGCCAAGAAGTAGCCGAAGAATTAGGTCTCGTGGTGAAATTCCCGGAAGACGGAGAAAGACTTGTAGCGTTTGTGCCCGACCAGGCCATGACAAAAGGAAATGTCCGAGAAATTCTGCAAGTTCTAATATTACTGAATAAATGCATAAGTTTTTATTAATTGGTAGTTTACTTGCTTTATCAAAAGATTGTTATATTTATGTAAATTCTTGTTCTCGTTTTTATATTTTCTAAAGTTTCTTAAAAATTTTATATTTATGCAAATCTTTTATATATTCGTTTATTTACGTAAATAACATATTTTGTAATGTTTTAAAAAGTTTTATATTTGTCTAATTTTTAGCTATTTTGTTATATTTTTGGTAATTTACTCTAATAAATACTATACTTTCCTAAATATTTATATATTTTACATAAAAATTTTACACAAGCTTATATTTTCGTAAATAAATGCAAGAATTTATATTTCCCTAAAAAATAGTTGATTAATTTTATATTTTTGTAATTCTTAATTAAATTGTTATATTTTTATATTTATTCCTTTTAAAATATGAGCGCAGATGACAGGCATGCAGCGGCAGAAATGAATCATGTAGCTTTCTTAATGAATATACTCTGATCATTTAAAAGATAAGTACGTATTTAGAGGATATAGTACTATGAAGGGATCTGATAGATATCTGGGCTAAAATAAAAATAGTGAAGAACCAAATGTGCAACACAACTGGTTTAAAGCAAAATATCAAGCTAAGATTTCTGTATTATTTACAAAATGCATATATTTGGTGTATATTAGCATCACAAACAAACAATCTTCATTTAACCTTAATTATGAATATTTTAAATAAAATAAATGCAATTAAGGAAAGTGCGCTGAATGTTCTCTTGCTAATTAAAGGAACTGCACAAAACACAGAGATATCAAGAAATAATGTGCAAGAGAGCGGTTTATCTAACGCTGAATCTATAAATAATAGAACCGCGATAGATCTTCCACTGGACAACATGCCTACAATAGACCTTTATTTAAACAATAATAGCCACAGCAGCTGTTCGTCCTCAGCCCTCCAGTTTCTCTCGGCATCCGCCATGACAATCGACAGGATTCTTAAAAATTTATATCACAGCGATGCCTCCTGCAGGTATTTCGATACTGGATTTTATTTAGGCGGATTCATCTGCTGTATTTTTCTGTTAAAAAGCAAAATATCCAGAAAAACGCTGCTAAAAATATCCAGCATTGGACTGTTTTTTATGATGCTTACTAAAAGCCTATTTTACGCCGCAAAATACCACAGAAGCAATATTATTTCCCCTGTAGAGTTCATTGCTGGCGTCTCTTCTGGCATTATGGCCTCATTGGTGCCATTCTTTCTCTTCCTGCTTGGTGGAATTCGCAATCCCTTGATATATTTTCTCGGCACCGGGTTCAGCCTGCTGCTGCGCCCAATAAAGCATACCGTTCTTTTTGAAATAATTTCAATGGCTATTTTTAACTTGGCTTCACTCGCAATATTAGCAATCTACAGGCATCCTGAGAGAAACACCGATGATGGCCTTGCTTCCAATCAGTGCTATGGCAACAGTGAATTTATTCTGAAGGATGACAGAAATAATTATTTGCTAGCGAATATATTTACAAGCACTCCCTGCTGCATTGTGCTTCTTGCTGTTCTGCACTTCATCCACTCTTTTATCACGATGCTGGAGCTGTTCAACATTAGCAATTCAGAATTTATTAAGATCTTCATTAGCCTGGCTAAGGACATAAAACTAATATATTTATTGCCTGCTATCATTCTATTTATATACCGGAGAGGAGCAATAAGAATTGTCTGGAGCTTCAATGGATTTATTTTGTATCTCTCCTGTTTATTTGCTGTAGTTTTGTTGTACTTCTATAAGTGCAATTATTCATACGACAGTAAAACTGTCTCGCTGGTGAACCTTGCAGGCGCAGCCCTGCTGGGCTTTTTAAGGACATATCCAAGCCTCATTATTTTAAGGTTCAGGAAAAATATCTTGAATTTTGTCGTATACAACTCAATGATCGACTGGGCTATAAGCTATGCCAATATTTATATGATGCGTGATATTTTGAAGCTATTTAAAAAGCATTGAGGGGCATATTGATACAAATATTGTGAAAAAGAGATTAGATTCATTAATTTATGAGAAATGTCTTTGGACAATAGTTATCACGGTATATTTTCTATACGAGTTATAGTTGTTTCCAGTAATATTAACGAAACATATCAAAAAATAGTCATAAAATAATATTTTAACATTGTTTCTTGTGTGTAGGCTTTTTCCTAAGGATTTTATTCATAAAAGTTGGCTGTCTATTTCTCATATATCTTTCCGAAGGTGTAGCTCAGAAAGTCCTTCCAGAGTGACTGGTACACAAATACGGTGAAGAGCATTGTTGCGTATATCATTGCTTTTATGGGGGCTTTCCTTTTTATCTTGAAATAAAAGGGGTATTGCGCCAAAGAATAAAAATAGGGGCGAATGAAAAATTATAAAAACTGTACTGTTAAATATTATTATATTTTTACCCTTATGTCATTAAATATTCCTTTAAACCAGCAATCTGTTGTTAACATGTACAAAAAGTACTGGCTCAAATATACGGTGGATATTTATAAAAAGTTTGTTAACTAACTTATTTTATTGATGTATCTACAAAACAAAGGGACGCGGCTCCCACTTGCTATTTTCGTCTTGATAGAAAAACTCCCGGACCTTCCATTCCTTTGTGGAGTGTGTGAGTGTGCTGCTGTCCATGTTTTTCTTTATCTCATCAAACAGCGCATCGAGGCTTTTATCTCTGTCTTTTAGCTGCAGGAGAAGCTTATAGAGATAGTACGGAAATGAATCGGCTCCATTCAGCCCGAGTGATGGGATGAAGTCATGGGAATATGACTCTTCGCCGCTCAGGGATGTTGTTACTGCGTAAACATTCTCTGGAAGCTCAGAACGCTCTATAAGAGTCTCAGCCTTGCAGGTGTCCATAATAAGAAGCACCTTATTGAGTCTTTTGGAAAGGAAACGCAGGACTGCCATGAAATCATCACGGAAAATAAAATACGCAGAGACTACGCGGAACATCGTTGCGCCTCCGTGGCCACAGATGTAAATTGTGAGATTGTCATTTTCATCCAGAGTTTGGAGCTTTGGGTCATTTAAATAAAGAACATTGAGAATAGTCTGAAACTTCAGCTCTGTGGTCTTAAACCTTTTGTATTTAACAGCATTATCATCTATAAGATTGTTTTCTGTGCTATAAGGTTCTTCACTTGAAATGCTATAAGGTTCTTCACTTGAAATGCTATAAGGTTCTTCACTTGAAATGCTATAAGGTTTTTCACTTGAAATGCTATAAGGTTCTTCATTTGAAATGCTATTGTTTTCAAAACTAATGGAGGCGTCTTCAGAAACATCTGGTTTCTCTTTTATGTTCATTGCAATTTTATTCTTAGGCTCCGCCAATAGAATCCTGTTCGGATGCACATTTCTTATGTTTTCAATGGGATTCTCCTGGGTAAGAACAACAATGTCCGATTCAGAAAATTTATTTTTTTCAAGAATGGTGTTTACGAGAACGATATTTGTGTAGTGGCGGTAGTTGTAGTAGAAACGGCTCGCATTAAGGAGAATCGCATAGTTTTTGGCGAAAATATGCGGGAGAAAAAGCAGCATGGTGGGTAATTTTTCAGTGGTGTTTGACAAAATTTCCTGGCAAAAATGTATCACAAATAAATGTGCACTGGTTTTTTAAATGTAGATGCCATTAGCACTTATATTGCAGTTCATCTCAAAAATGCATTTTAAAACCTTATAAAACACTTTAGATTAGTTCGCAGATATATATTACATCGCTGGTTGATGTCTTTATATTAGTAGCTCTAAATTGGGTGCAAATAATGTGGATATTTGGCCTTGATATTTTTTATATCAAGCCTTATTAATAATACCGTTTCTAAAAATCATTTGTAATCACGATGGTTTATCATTTATAATAACGAAGGTTTATCAGTCGTGATAAGTAGGTATAGAATTAAGAATACAATTACACGAGCGAAGAAACTCAATTAAAATCCTAAGGGGCAATTTTCTCCTTTAAAATTTTTAAGCCCCAGATGAAGCAGCTTGTAATGAGTAAAGCAGTGAAATTCAAAATACTCATGGGCATTGGCATTCTGCTTGCGATGGGAATGTATATGCTGAGGAAAGGCCTGGAAGTCAAGGCGTATATGAACCATGTCAACGGCGTGTATCCCGTCTCTACGAAGCCTAAAGCTTGCAAGAAGTGCAAGGCTGAGCAAAGTGCTCTTCTTGGATCGGCCAACAAAATATTTGAAGAGCGAATTAGAGAGCTTTTCCCGCTGGATAAATCAACCGAAGAAAAGCTTGTCAATCTGTCTTATTTGCACTGCACCAATCCGTACTGTAGGTCTTGTTTTCATGACTGCTGTGTATTCAAAGACAAAATTACTAAATTCTTTACAGTCACCGGGTGCTGCCCGATCTGCTACACAAACATCTCTGCCAAAACGAGTATCGCAACATACAAATTCCTTTCTGAAAATCCTCTAACAACTGAAGTCATGCTATACATGTGGGCTAAATCAAAGGTCATTGACGCCCCCATTGCACAGATGCTGCTGTCTGCAGATGCGTCGAGAGAAAATATTAAAAAAATAAAAGACCAGGTCATTCCACTTAGCTTTACAGGAAAATCAGAAGTAATGGCACAAATAGCCCTATACGAAACTCTGGTCGATAAAAATGCCACGGCAGAAATGCTTGTAGATTCCATGTGTGGCGTTCTGAGATATGAGAATAACGACCGTGCGAAGATTCTAAGCGTAGCGTGGGAGAGAGTCGCATTTAAATGCAAATACGGCGACGAGCTTGAGCAATATGTTTATAAAATCTTTGACACCGCACACCTTAGTTGCATAGACGATAAGTATAAGATCCGTCTGTTCACCGATATTTTGGTTACATTTTTCTCCAAGGTATCGCTACAGAGAAAAAATGATTTTGCTGCAAAGTTTGTTCTTTCGAAGAACTGGTCACGTATTGCCCACATCTTAATGGAACAGGATCTCCTTAGTGTATTTCCCTCAATGGAAAATTTTATGGTTGCCATTTTTAAAAACCTTAAGATCAAGGGGGCCGTTGTCAGAGCAGCCGAGTGCGGTGCCTTGGCCAACTTGGGCACTGTAATGAAAACGCTGATTACAAATAGAAATAGAACGGAAAACAGCTTTACGTCTCTTATGATGATTAATAACTTTCTGACAAAAAATGCAGCAAAGGAACGCAAGAAAGAAGTGCAAAGCGAAACAGAGGAAAATATAATTCCCAGCGCTGACTCCATATACTGCTCATTCAAGGCGGGAAAAAATAATTTCTCACTGATTTACGATTGGCTTAATACGTGCTGCAACTTTTTGAACATAAAGATCGTTTATTCCCATGAAAGGGTGTATACAAATCGTATGTTCGAGTTCTTTAAAGCTGCAGCCTTCTATCGCAAAAAATACAGGCTTAAAGATGCTTATTTCCTTCATATTGCGGATGGATTAAAAGAGATGATTCCTTTTAGAAATTTTGTGAAATTAATACCAATCGAAATAAGTCTAAAAGATGAAGCTGTGTGCAATCTGGTAAGAATAGTGCTTCAGCATGCTAGCGTAAGTTTAAAACTGCAGCTCCTTCAATACCCTCTACAGAGAGATTTGAAAATACAACTAGTAAATGATTATCTGGAAAATAAAGCCCCTTGGAGCAAAATAGCAGAAGAATATGCCTATAACAGTCTTCGTAATCCGAATGAAAGCTTAAGAATGGATCAATTCTTAAGGAAGATTGCAGGTGGAACATCATTTCCCTACTATCTCCAACCCAAGGATATCAAGAGGCAGATTAGATCAGTGAAAATAAATAAGCTTGGCTATTATGGAGTATTTGCGCTATTCATGTCTGAAGACGAGTTAAAGAGCTTGGGGGAAATTAGCAAAGATGAAATCTTTGGCTGGTGTGATCAGGTTAAATTTATCGAAAATATCAGGTCAATAGAAATAGGCACTGGCCAGAATATTCTCATTGCCAAATATCTGCACTATTTTTTGGAATACATCACTGTTATTACGCAGCCTGAAAAATACATTTCAAGACAGCATTGTTTTGTTAAAGCCTGCCTTGAAATTGTAAAAAGTACCACCCATGATGCAGACTACATGACGGATTGCTTACTAAGAATGAAAAATGCCTACTACCACGTAAACATGATTATTTATAATGATACAGCATATAAATCTCCAAAAACAATCTCCATCGCCGCTATAATGGAAAGAGTGTCAATAAAGAAGAGAGTAAAAAATAGCACCGCAGATGAACTTTTGCGAGAGTACAGCAGCCAGACAAAAGAGTGGCTCGTATCGGATACAGTGTATCTCAAGGTAATTCTTGAAAATTATAAGATAAATGCGATTAACTTGCAGCGCGAATTGAGCAAAATTAGGGGGATGAAGATGGACTGTCCATTTACTAATATTGCAGGAAATCCAGAGCTTCTGGAGGAGCTGAAGACCAAGCATTCGGCTGTCTATAATAAAATAGTGAATGAGACGCGCTTTGTTTCTCAAGCGGTCATAGACTTATACAACTCAGTGTAGACATAAATAAAAGCGGTGTTAAATTTAGTTTCCCTTTATTTTTGTTTAAAAGAGTGAGTTTATATAAGAATATCAACTAAAAATTAGCATTACTAGCCTACAACAGGCTCTATTTAAGAATCTTGTTATTTGATTCAAGCTTCAATTTAAAAATGCGTCCAATGGTTCATTTTTAGCTCCTATTAATGGCCTTTCTTCAGAAAGTTTTAAAAATTCAATGGAAGAGTCAGGAAAGCAAATTTTAATAAAACATGCTAGTAAAACTCGCATTTTCGGGTAGTAAATATGTATTATTCAGAGCACCAGCTAGAATACTCTTTCCCTAGCTCAGTTTAAAATCATGTACGAGACCAAGTTTCAAGTAAAGTTCAAAGCATCTCTACCTTGTAAAGATGCACTAATATGCAATTACGGATTAAAGCAGTTAGAAGTGTATTTTTAGTTGAGGAAGAATTGTGTATAAAACCTCGCCTGTAAATCCAAAAATCAAATATCAGAACGCTATGAATATAAATTTTAGCCAAAACAGCAGGAAATATTTTTTGTGCCATAGTATTAAACGCTCGCACTATAATCATATTTTTTATAAAGCCAGGTCGTCTTTTGGTGCATCATTTAAAACCATCTGCGTTTTGATACCAGAAACTAGATCAGCTTTTAAAAATGATTTATTACCCAAGGGGCAGTAGATACCTCAAATAAATAAAGAAGAGCATATGCATATTCCTGCCCGCTGAATATAGCAGCAAATAGCTGCTGGCGTAATGCGCTAGAGCCCAAGCGGCATACAATCAAAAATCATCATAATACATCCCACGGATCAGCTTATCAGTTTATTTTAATATAAACAAAACCTTTTTAAAGATAAATGCACAAACTCTGGAGATTGGCTAGTTTTGCTATGCTATGCAGTGCAATAACGTTTTTTAAGAACAAGAACAATGATAAAACAACGGTTAAATCTACAATTAAGGTTAATGAGACCAAGACTGTTACACCCAAGAATTCCAGTAAGAAAGCAGCTGATGTGGTGTCTGTGACCAAAAAAGTGTCTGTTGACCAAGTGGTGAAGGGCAAGAAGTCTAACATTGGCGTTGTCAAAGATAACGATGCTGAGAACGAGCTTGAGGTGAATGTTGGTACGGCTATTCAAGACTATGGAGAATTTGGATGTGCAGGATGCTATTTTGACAAGGATATGAGCAAGGAATTGAACAATCTTTTGGAGGGAAATGAATTTGACATTGATGAGACAATCAGAGCAAATGTTGAACAAGAGGAGATCGAAGAAGAGAACCCAGCTACGGCTAATTAAATTTTATTTCTAAAATTATCTGTTGTGCTTTTAAAAATATTTTTATAATGGCGTACTTGATCTCTATTGGGAATTCAAATACCGATTTTATAGTCTCAGGATCGAAATAAAAGTTTTTGCATCGAGGCACTCAGATTTTTGAGCGCTTATCGAATATTAATGAAGTATAAAATAGCGAAAATAATATAGACTGCTCTCAGTTTATTATTCGGATGTTTAAGAATACATACACTCCATTTCTACCAAAGGAGACTGTTTTTTTGAATGATTTTAGATTGTTCACATAGAAATTATCCTTTACCTATTAAAACTGACAGCCAAATAGATTAGCATGCCTATTTAGTGCCAACCCATGAAAACTCTAACTATTCCTTATAATGAAAATATAAATTCACGTGAGTATAATAATGCTGAATGCGATGCCTTGGGAAGAAGTAGTTTTAACTGAAATATAAAACAATTGGTGATAAAGCCATGAATCAACCCTATGTGTTTACAATGAATATCTAAATAATTTTTAAAGCTTTCTTTAAGAGAATGAAATAACTACAGTAAAGTTCGCTTCAACAAAACACTTTTGAGAACGAGCTTTTGTGTTCGGTTTAGGCGAACTTTACTGTAGTAATCTTTCTAACGTGTTGCTTGCGACAACCAAAAGAGCATTGCTTTTTGTGATATGCAAAACATAATGGCGATTTAGTGCATTTCTTTGTTAAAAGCTGCAAGTTTGGTCAAGATGCATACATTTCTCTAAAATACTACAGTCCGTTCCAAAAGTTTAGCCCACCCCCTTTTTGCGGGTTTTGGAGGCAAATATTTTATTAAAAACTGTTGCAGGGACATATATCTTACGCATTATTCTTTGTGCATCTGCATGTATTTTTTTTTTCAGTATCGGTCCATATTTTTTAATAAAACCCAAAAATCCACCAATCAGGTGTTCCAAAAGTTTAGCCCACTTTAACAAAAATCAGTTAATATTTTGTAGTAGTGCCATTAGCCAGCACAACAGCAAACATTCTGTCTTTCATTGACTGAGAAAGACTCTCAAGTATCCTTTTTTCGAGGTTTGTCCACTCATACTCTATCGACTGTTTCAATTCTTCAACCGTTTCATAATAACGGTCATTTGCATAGACACGTTGAACCAAGATCCCCCACAAGTTATCATTGGGGTTAAAATCAGGGTAGAATACAGTCTAATCAAGTGCTTCGATGCCATGCTCTTTAATCCAGTTTAAAATGGCTGTTGAGACATGCGTTATGGCATTGTGCTGCAGTAAAATTAGCTCATGCTCCAGCTAACTGCGCATAAAAAGAATTAAATTGCTCCTCAATACTCTCTTATAGTTTGTTGAGTTTATATTTTCATCAAAGAAGTATGGTTGTGACTTCCCATGATAGTAAAAAGCACCCTATATCTTAACCGATTTTTTGTTATCGATTTTAAGCGAAAAAAATTCGAGAGATGAGTCAACACCTGCCCAATAATACTCATACTCATCTGGGCCACCAAGAATGAACTTTTTCTCATTGTAACATAAACATTTTTCCAATTTTCACCTATGTCTAGATTAAATTTACAGAAAAATATTCTACCGGGTTTTTGATGGTCTATTAGAAGAGGCTTGAGCTTATACTTGTACCTGATAAGGCCACCATGCAACTTTAAAGTCCTCAATATTATATTTTTTGCTTCTTTTAAACAAAAAAGGGCCTTTATTTCATTGGCGGTTGTGCTTTTACCTCTCTCACACTTAGTATTTGCCTTCTTTTGCCTAGAAGAAAAGCTGCGGGGTATTCCTTTCCATGAAGACATGCCATATTTTTCTTTTTTATGGAGAAATTTGCTTATGCCTTTCCTTGAACGGTTTATTCTCCGCTCTTTTCGCCTTTCTTAAGTCCAGTATCAATATAGGCTAAAATTTGACCCTTTTCAACATCAGACAGCAGGCAACCCTTACTCATGTATTTTAGCATCTCTAATGCTTACTTATAAGAATTATTTTCATGGGAAAGTATACTAAATGAGCATATTTTCCAAAGTGGGCTAAACTTTTGGAACACCTGATTGGTGGATTTTTGGGTTTTATTAAAAAATATTGACCGACACTGAAAAACAAAAATACATACAGATGCACAAAGAATAATGGATAAGATATATGTCCCTGCAACAGTTTTTAATAAAATATTTGCCTCCAAAACCCGCAAAAAGGGGGTGGGCTAAACTTTTGGAACGGACTGTATTTGTATTCTTTCAAGTGTTAAGCCAAATCTAATAGCCTGAATCGAGCGTGAGAATTTCAAATAGTGGATAGATGCAGCCGATGTTTAAGTGCGGATGCATAAGCTTTATTTTCTTGTCGCACAGGTACATGATAATATTTATACCTAATATAGAGCCTGTATGAAAGAATAATTGATCAATTATCCAGTCTCTCATACTACCCCTGGACAAAAATAATATCCTATTAAAATACTTTTTTATTATTTATTTACATATTACAACATGTTTAAATACTCATTTAATTAGCAGTCTGGGCAGCTCCATCGATTATCAGGGCACCATTTCCAATGCTAAAGCTAATTTCATTGTTTTTCGAAATAGGCTTTTCACTATTTTCCTCTTCGTCATGGTGGTGGTGATGCTTAGCTTTCTTTTCTTCTTTTCTCTTTCTTCTTCTCTCCTTCTTCTCCTCCTCCTCGGTTTCATCATCGCTGTGCTTTGATTTCTTTTTCTTCTTTTTCTTTTTCTCTTCGTCTTCGTCATCACTGTGCTTAGATTTCTTTTTCTTCTTTTTCTTTTTTTCCTCATCTTCATCATCACTGTGTTTTGACTTTTTCTTTTTCTTCTTCTTTTCATCATCGGACTTTTCCTTGGACTTCTTAGAACTGTGGTTATCCTTTCCTGCAGCTTCTAATTCGCTTGGGTTTGCAACAACAGCTGATGCCGATGCTTCTTTCACGTGGATGCTCAAGAGTGCCTCTTGTCTTGCGATCTCCTCTTCCCGTTGCACCAGTGAGTCCATTTGCCTTGCATGATACTTCTTCATTTCCATTGCATATCGCGTTCTCTCCTCCTCTTCTTTCATACGCTTCTCGTAGTTGGCCTCATCCTCAATAAGAATACTCTCGCGCCCTTCTAAAATTGTCCTTTGAGTGGCTATCCGACTCTCACGCTCATCCAACTCCGACCGCTTGGCCTCAATCTCAGACGTAAAAGTATCAAAGGCCTCATTCATCTTGTTAGAGTCAGTGTAGTTCTTAAACTCAATTACTTTGTCGCTTACAACACTATGGACAGAGCTTATTTTTCGGTTGCTCTTCTCAGGCTCTGGATCGTAAAGAGTTTTGTTCTCCTGAATTCGGATGTTTCCAACAACCTTACGCTTTACGTTGTCAGGGTTGCGATCCTCATTGCTACTGCTGGACCTGTTACTACTTCTAAGACTTCGGGTGCTGCCTCTGAAAAGGCTCAAGGCGCTACAGCCATACAAAGCTAACAAAAGATTCACGGAAACCTTCATGGAAGTAAAATCTACGCCGCTTTTATGTCTACTAATCAGTATTTTTATTAATTTATGATTTCTGATAAAATCACTTTTATATAGTATTCAAAGCGTATTTTTAAATATTGACGTCATTCAGTTGTACATGCATCTTCCCTTGTTCATAGCGCCGGCTTATGGCGTAAAAATTAAAGACTTATTTTATTTTATTTAAGTTTTCGTTTATTAATTAAGCTGATATATCAACAATCATGTAATAACATAGATACATTTGTTGTCTATCAAATATTTGTTTTTCATTTATGTGCCTTTGAATCAAATGGCAGTCAATATTTCAGCTTCTTGTGTTAATTTTTTAAGATTTTAATTAAGTTTTGCCTGACATCCACAAATACATATTTAACATGGTATCTTTCATTATTTCGCATGTAGAATAGAAATATTATGTGCTCATTAAACTTCAGAGCCTCAAATTACTTTATTCCAAGCTTTTGCATAGGGAAAATAACCCTGTAAAAATAGGCATTCCGCCGCATGTTTGTATGCCGCCCCCTCTAAAAATGGTAAAATTGTTAATATTCGTAAGATATTCGTCGCTCTAAGCGAAAAATATGGAAAAATAATATTGTAAGGCGCCGGTAAATCTATTTAAAATAACTTTTATTATTGTTATGCGGTATTTTGAGCGCCTTTTAATAAAAACTGCCTGTTTGTGTAAGTTCACCAATTAAAAGTTGATAATTCTTTGTATTACCAAATTTCGTGTTTCCCCTCCAGATAAAACATTGTACAAAAGCAAAGTGCGGTTTATTTTTTTCCACTGGCGGCCAAAGCCGCATATAAAAAAGGCAATTTAGTCGCAGTGCATAGCATTGCATGTATAGAGACTTTCATATGCTTAATAGCATTAAGCTATACCCATTAAGCTAGCTTTTTTGTAGTAACTTAAATGAAAGCGTTAATACAGTGCGCGTCAAAAGTTTAAGACACCCCTTATTTCGGATTTTTGGCTGCCGATAGTGTACTGCAAAAATTAAAACTTTCACCAGATCATTTATTTTTACTTTTGCATTTGCTGCTTCTTTTCTTTTTTTTCCAAGGTTGCATAAATCTAGACTTTTAGCAAAAATAAGGTTTTTTGCCGCGTCAAAAGTTTAAGACAGGTATGAAAAATACTTTAATATTTAGTACTAGCACCATGTGAGACCAAAACATCAATTATTCTTTCTCGCATAGACAGTATCAAGCTCTCTAATGTATCTTTGCTGATGCATTCCCACTCTTTTATTGCAGTTTCTTTCAGCTGATCTTCATTATCAAATTGGCGGCCATTAGCATAAACGCGATGTACTAAGATACCCCAGAGGTTTTCAATGGAGTTAAGATCAGGAGAATAAGCAGGCCACTCTATGCATTCAATTCCATTCGCCTCCGGCCACATCATACTCGATTTTGCTATATGTGGCCGAGCATTATCCTGTTGAAAAAGTGCTTGGCCATTATCACGCTGTGAGAGGAAAGGTAGCAAATGTTCTTTAAATACCGTTTGGTACTTGCCGCTGTCGATTCCTCTCTCCAGGAATACAAGCTTTGGCTTTCCAAAATAGTCGAAACAAGCCCAAACCATTATCCCCCATCTCCAAAGGCTCTTTTTGAAAGAACAGGAGAGCTGCTGCCAACTGCGTGCCAGTAATAATCATACCCATCAGGTCCGTCTAAATTGAACTTTTTTTCGTCAGAAAAGATGACATGTTTCCATCTTTCACCCAGGTCCATATTACGCTTTGCCCACGCTACCCGATTTGCCTTATGATCATCTGTCAAAATAGGCTCTCTTTTCATTTTCTGGCACGACAAACCTCCTTTATCCTTCAAGATACGCAATATCGTACTATTTGAAACATCCAGGCCAAACATTTCTTTAATTTGTGATGCGGTAATAGACTTATTTTCGGAGCTTTACCCCTATTTCGGAGCTAAAATACTATAAAAGGAAAGTGCAAAATTTTTCACCCTTAAAATGCCTAATTTTTTGAAAAGAACAAGAGAATACAAGGAAATGGCAAATGAAATAGTAATAAAAATACCAAAAATTTGCGACAGATGTGGAGAGAAAGCTCACGTGATGCCAGGAACAACAATTTTATTGTGTTCTTGGAAATCTTGCAAATATAAAGCCTCGTTATTTAAAAATACTGCATTTGAAAATAATAAGCATACAATACACAAGATATTAAAAATATACGACTGTTGGCTGCATAGATTAAATATTGATGCAATTTCCTTTGTGCTAAGAGTTTCTAAAAAGTACGTTATGAATGCTCTGAGAAAGCTAGCTAATTATGCAGTGGATAAATAATCGGCTTCACTAGAACAGATTGGAGGTGAAAATATAATAGTTGAAATAGATGAGTCTAAGTTTGGTAAAAGAAAATACCACAATGGACATAGAGTTGAAGGGGTCTGGATATTGGGAATGGTAGAAAGAACAGATTTTAG
>JALPMN010000620.1:0-38063 GCA_024243835.1 Enteropsectra breve | reverse complement strand
GACAAGATAGAAGAATATTCGCAGAAATACAATACGCTATTTATAATTCAAAATGCGGCTGTTCCTAACAAAAGTCTCCAAGAGCTGAGGGCCGCAATCAACGGGAAGGTTATTTTTGTCAAAAAATCGATTCTCATGAGAAAGTATTCAAAAATAAATATGGATGGTGAATGCTTCCTGATATTTGCCGATGAAGAAGATGAAGCCAAAATCAAGGACTTTAGATATCCTTGCTATGCCAGTGAGAATGATGTTTCCGCGAGTAGCGTTGTAATACCTGTAGGGAGAATTCAGAACACTAAACTGCTAGAGTTTTTGGATAATGTTGAAGAAAAAGGAACAAACCACTTTTTGACAAAGGAATTTCTCGTTTGCGATGAAAACCAAAAATTAGATGCCAAGCAAGCACAAATCTTACAGGCCATGGGAATTAGATTCGGAACTGCAGCACTGAAAATCGCAGAGATAGTTAGTTGCAAAGAGTTGCCCAGCATGCAATAAATGATATTTTTACAGTTAATTTATCCCTTTCAGTATTTTTGCATTTTAATATATCAATTTTATCAATGGCCTGAAGCAAATAAAGGCCAACAAGATTATGATTATCCCTGCAATTATCATATACTTGGCATATTCCATCATCCACTTCCATTTTGTCGCAACAGCGGTCTGCTCCAGCTGTTTGGTATGCTCTTCCAGCTGCATAGAGTTCTGGCAAATCTTTTTGTTGAGGTCTCCAAAATCATTTGCTTCCTTAAGCCTTCCTTTTAATGCTGTCTGCAGCTCATTGAGTTCTTGGTCCACTTGCTCTCTCAGCTCGTCCCCCTCCATTGCATACACATTCTATCAAACAATTTATTTTTGTTTCGGTTATTACCGGCATAACCCTTGTTGGTGGATATAGCCCACTGTACCTGCCGAAAATACTACTTGTTGTATGCAAGATGTATTATACAATGTCTTGCGCATAGTGTTTTGTGCGATCCTATACCTCTGTTCTTTGAAATCGTGATTGAAAGTGCGTGTATCAACGAACAAAATACCAATAAGATTGTATGCAGACTTTCATAGAATTATTGAATCTGTTTGCAATAGCATGAAGCTAGTAGAACATAATTTTTGCTTGTCGAACTTTAACAGATACTCTTCGGTTTTGTGAAACCTTGCGACTCTTAACACTTTCATGTTTGGTTCGTTTTTTTTAAATATAATTCTGTGAGACATAACTCTTTGATTAGTGGGCGTTTGGGTATTTTGCCCAAAAAATAGCAAGGTTCAATCTGCATATAAATTTTATTGATATGATTTTAAAAAATATTTCTGTACGAATACTTTTATGAATGAGAGTTTTTCAATGCATGATATGTAACAAAATATACGATGCGCTGCTTAAGATTATATGCTTGTGAAGCATTTTTTTCTGAGTAGAGCTTTATTCCATGAAATTTACCCCGAATCGAATGGTTTGTATGGTGGAAATTTGCAACATGAAGAATACCGGATTTGCGTATGGAAGTGCTTCTTTAAATCAACTCAGCAGCCTTGGAATAAATTATAGCATAGAATACAGTGAAAAGTGCGCAAACAATACTATTTTTTCCATTACGTTGGAACACGTAGCACCGCCGCCTTTTGCAAGTGTCGAATACAATAAAATCTTTTGTAGCCATGGCAAAGAGCTGAATTTCGATTCCATAAACTACATGCCACACTGTGGTTGGGAGGATCTCGTTGACTGCTGGTCTTGCCATGACAGCGAGTTCAACAGCATGCTATCGCTGCAGCCGAAGGCCCGTCCCGGTGGAATTTTGATGTCCGACTTTTATCTTAGTGCAGGAGAAAAAGTTCTTCCGCCATGCTGCACATCCAGCACGAAGATTGAGCTGCAGTCCTTGAAAACAGGCCACGATGACAAAGCACACATCTTCCGCTTCTTCAGTGAATATTTCAATCAGAAAAACAAAATTGTGATTGAGTATCAAAGCCAACGCATCGAAGTTAAAAAGTTTTATGATTGTCTCGTGATCCACGAAGGAGTTCTGCACAATGCAATCAAAATCGGCTTTCGAGAAAGCATCAAAGAGATCGATTTCAAGGGGCATATTCCTGAATACTACAATTTTCAGATTTTTGAAATGATAACTAGAAACAGTTTAGGGCTGAATGTTTTAAACTATAGTGTATCTTTTATTTATTAATTTATACATCTCAGGGCACTGGCAATATGTGTGCCCCTCTTGCTGAAACTGAGTTTAGCTATACTCTTCAGATTAAACTGGCAGAACATGCATCAAATACAGTCCTCTTACCGACACTAGTATGATAGTTTTGCAATTATGTTTTTCAGCAAAATTACTTTGACTCAGGCAAAAATGAATTTATTTTGGCATTTTACTGGACACTAGTTTCGTCATATATTTAAACATAAAATACAGCAGAAGAGGCAAATAAAAACAATAAAAGTTATCAAATATGCAGGAAATTATTTTAACATTCGTCTCTGTTTGCTTAAAGTATATTTTCGTATTTGGAAAACCGAGTACAGACTTAAAAAAGTCGGAATATCGTTTAGTAGACAAATTTATCTACTAGATGTATGCATATATGCTCCCCGTGCTCTATTAACTTGAAAGATTAGAGGTTTTTTCTTGCAAATCGCCGCAATGGCATGCAGAAACAGTTTTTAAAGAGATCACCTATTATCCCGAATTTGATTACTTCTTGCCCAGGATAAATTGATAAACAATATTACAAAACAATGCATTCATATTGCACCAGCCTTTTCTCTTTACTCACAACTATTTAAAATTTTTGGAAAATTTTACCCTTAATGAGAGCTAAGTGGAAGAAAAAGAGAATGAGAAAGAGAAAAGCCGATAGAAGAAGAATGAGGAAGAGACACAACTAATTAAATAGTTACAGTAGTGTTCGCTGTTTTGTATCAGTTTTTACGTATTTATAAGTTGATAAGTATTTTTCTTTGTTAAAACAAAATATATTAAGGTTGACAGCAAATCTGTTCTCATGATCCATGCTTTGAATCAATCGAGCAAGAGCATGCTTAGTCAAACATTTGTTAAGGCTTTTAATATTTTCACGAGTATTCTACGATTCAAATTATATTTAGTTTGCTACAAAACTGAACTATTATAATCTTATAGTGATAGCCCCTAATGTCGCTAAATAGTCAATGTAATCTAATATGAACAGCTTTTATGAATGGGATAACTGTACTGAGCCTCTTGTAAAAATTATTTTCTAGACTTCATTTCCCACATGCGTGTGGCTAGCCAACACCGCATGAAAAGAGGCGAAAGGAAACAAAGCGCAATGCGTATGCTAGGGATGTTTCCCCAATTTTTATTGTGACAATTAATAAACTAAATTTTCACTATCCTCATGAAGGACTCTGGAGTTTTTATAAAAAAATGACTAACAATGCATTCATACCAACAAGGCCTCATTAATCCCTATAATATCATTTACAGCATCAAAGGACAAAGAGTTTGTCAAAATCTGTCAATTTACATTTTATTCTTATCCTCACAGATAACATTTGTTTTAAAATTGGCTGATTATGCATATATCGCCAATAAATTAATTCTCTCGCAAATAAGAGTCTGGATACTTTAATGTGTGCATTTTTAAATACATACACTCTGTGCTTCTTCCAAGGACTGTAAACTTTTAATCCGTCCATTGTTTGCCCCCTGATGGACATCAGAGAGCAGATATACAATGTCTTCAATAGTGATGGAAAGCTTGTTCAAGTCGAGTATGCACTAGAGGCTGTTGCAAACTGCACACAAATACTCACTCTCAAGTCCAGAGAGGGCATCATTGCAATATCTAAGAAGATTAACAAGCCTATTCATTGTGTTGAAAACTACACAACAATACACAAGATTGCCGATAACATATACATGAACATTACTGGACTTCCTGCTGATGTGTGCTACATAATACGCAAAGCGAGGGATTTGGCAGCAACGCTAGAATATAATTTTGGCTGCACGGTATCGCCCGCAATATTTTGCAAGGAGCTAGCGAGCAAGTTTCAAACGATGATACAGCGCTCTTCTCGCCGAATAATCGCGTTTTCCGCAGCTGTTTTCGGCATGGATGGCGACCAACCCCTTTTGTCCTTCACTGATGTGAGCGCAGTTGATCCACCATGCAATGCCATGTGCGCTGGAACGGACCACTCTAAAATGATGAAATACCTTGAGAAATACTATCAAGTGGGAGGTCTCGAGGAGGGTCTCGAGATAGGAACCGCTGCACTTCTAGAGTCGATAGGGCGTGATGCAGAATCTATTGAAATTGAGATGGCTATTGTTGATAAGAATGGTTTTAGGCTTTTAGCCGATTCAGAAATTGAGCGTGTGCTGCAAAAAGTCGCAGAAACGCCTGGATACTGAGTGTTCAATAAATTATTAATTTAATTGCTTCTTCTTGATTTTACATAAGAGGATCGTTAATTATGTTATGTATTATAGCACCGAATGGTGTGTAAATGAGAGTTTAATGCTGTATTTTAGTAAATCAGGGTCTGATGTCTCGTTAATATTTTTTAGTTTTTATCTTACAAAGTCTATTTACGTAAATGACAGTATGGCTGCCGATACACATAAAGAAGAGGCGGCGAAGAGCAAAGCGCATTGCGTATGCAAGGGGTGAGTCCCCATAAATTTGTGATGTCTATATGGTGCTGAGAAGCTGTGTTACAATCAATAAATTGCACAGATTTTTTAATATACGTAAGCGGAAAGGAAAGCACTAGGCGCATCCCCAGAAGACTGCTGTGAGTAAACTAGTTTTTTAAATAAATGTTAACACCGGTCAACCTTAATCTTATATATATTTAGAGAAAATCCTTGCCTAAATTATTCATGCTGGCTGTAAAATTTTGTTGATGTTGTTTACTCCCAGATGAAAAAGCCATTTTGGAGCACTCAGCCAGTAGGAAACAGAAGCTGCAGCAGCAACAGCAGCGCTGGAGAAATAACCCTCCTTCCCAGCGGATTTGACTGGTCAAACAACATGCCTGTTGAGCAAATAACAGCATTTCTGTCGGAAAACTATTACAACGGCAGCAACAGCACATTTCGCTTCAATTACTCGCAAGAATTCTTTGAATATCTTTTCAAAGATCTTACGCATAAATCTGAATTTTCTTTGTCCTTGATTGCTCCGGATAAAAAGCAGGCAGGCTATGTCCTTGCAAAGGTGCACCAGTTGTCACTGCGCGGAGCTATTGAAAGCATCGTTAGCATAAATTTTTTGTGCGTTGAGAAACAATACAGGCGCCAGAATTTCGCACCCTTGCTGATCGAAGAGATAAGGAGAATCGCAAACGTACACGGAATTTACAAGGCAATTTTTACAGGGACCAAAGACTATGGATTTAGTTTCACAACAGCAGTGTATTACCATTTTCCGTTATGCTTTAAAACGCTTATAAAAGCAGGGTTTCTGGACACTGACGATGCAGCTCGCTACAGCTTTCCAAAATGCACAAAAAGAAAAGACACAAAAATGGCAAGTTGCGGTGCGCTACAAAAAATATACAGCAAATATATTAGTGATGCAAAAAAATTTCAAATCCATGAGTCTTTTACGAAAGATTCATTTGTAGATATGCTGGTGCCTTCAAAAAATATAATAGAAACAATCGTAAACGAAGAGACGAATGAGATGGCAAGCGTTTATATAATTGATTCCATCAATATTGAGAGTGGAGAAAGCGCGCGGATCGCATATCTATATTACTGGTGCGGAAGCAATAAGATTATTGAGGACCTAATCGCCCATTGCTATGAAAATGGTATTGCGATGCTGAATGCTCTTAATTTAGCTGCTAACTGTTCGATAATTGATAAATATGGTATGATCGAAGGCGACGGCTCTTTGGACTATCACTTTTTCAATATATCCCAAGAGAAACTTCCTGGAACAAATTTGAATTTCATTTTGTTCTGACCAAGCATAGCCTGTAATATACGCTTTTCTACATTTTAGAGAAAACGTAAAATACATGTTTGATCCGCACTGGCCCGACGAACCATCTTTGAATAATGCTGTCTTAATAAGATGAACTTTTTCTTTATTTGGCTTGCGGCTTTAAGGTAGTATTTGAATCATATTCCGAAGATGAATAAATATCCGAGATGGTGTCATACTGAGTTCGTAAGAGTATGAAAAATGCAATTAAAGTACACTAACATACATATCTGTGTAAAACTATCTGAAAGTAAACACTTGAGATTTAAATATTAGCATTTTAGTTTCGGACTCTATTTTTAATTAAAAGATTTTTGTACTTTTGATATCTTTTTCTCAGTTCCTTGCCTAATTTGCAAATATCTAGAGTGTGTTTTTCTTTTTTCTGTTGTTTTTTAGGCATGATCAGTATTTTAGCAAGCATTTTGAAAATTTTGGTTAGCCTTGACTTTACAGAAGTTGCAAGAGAAAAATCCAGAAAACAAACAATATCGAAGATCTTGTCTGAGTCTTTTACACACACATCTTTGCTTAAATGTTCGTATTTGGATAGCAAGATATCCCAGTTTGTGTTTAAGGGAGGGCATGATGCGCTGGCGCAATAAAATAAGGTGGCTGCAGATTTAGATTGCTGCAGATTTCTAGCTGTATTAAGGGCTTTGAGAGCTGTATCATAGGCGTCTTTTTCTGTTTGAATTATACAAACTCTTAGCGGAATTCCCAAGCATATTTTAGATGTGCTTTTTATCGGGGAGCCTAAATGTGCCAATGCAATGGCCCCAAAAAGACTCTTGAGATCAGCATGCACATCACATGATAAACAATGGTATAGATTATCCTCTTTATTGCTACTTTGTATAATGCCGCCAATTTTCAAACTGCCGCAAAATAGCGGAAAACTCGTATTTTTTTCCAACCTGAACTTGCAGAAGGCGGTGATCAAATCAAGTTCTATAATTTGATTTTTAAGATGGGAAAACTCCAAGTTTAGGACCATCAGCTTATGAAGTGTTTTATACAGTATTTTTCCAGTTTGCTCCAGTACGGCGTCGAAGGCCTCTTCTACTTTGTGGCTCAGAAGCTGCATATTTTTAGATGTGAGGAGTATGAACCTTTTTCTTCTTTGTAAAATTAACAATTTGTTTTCAATGCTTGTTTTGCATGGAGTGCCTTTATCTGAAAAATCTTCTTTATTTACTGGCACATAGTGCTCGTTGATTTCTTTATAAACATCTGATACTTGACTAAGCTTAGTATCCTCTTGCGAAAATGCATTATGTTTGGCCTGAAGAGACTTGGTAGCACTCCTGTTCAGAGAATTAAACGGAGTTTGCAAGGAATCTATCTTTTTGTGTTCATATTCTCTGCTAATATGCAAAAGAATATCCTTCTCCAATCTGCCCTCTTTCTGGATTCGAAAGCAGGCACCATATTTCGCAGTAAACACAAAATCGCAGTTGTTAATTTCGGCGATATGTAATCCATATTGTTGGCACTTTTCAACGTTCAAAAAATATATCTCTCTTGCTAAATCTAAATAGCAATCGATCCCTCTCCTGACCATATTTGTTATACCACTAATGAGGTGAAACTCTGTATTATCATACTTCCAGTCTATGGTTTGAGATAAAATAGTCTGTATTTTTTCAAGCGGAATCTCTTTGATTTCTTTTTCTAACTCAGGAAGGCTTACCCCGTACGTGTCTTTATCTTCTGTAAACGCATTTAGTGAATCACTCAGTTTCTTTAAAGACCTAACTGCACTAATAAAGGGATCATATGTTTTATATATTGTATTTTTTTCAATAAGTATATACTCAATGCTTTTTATTATATCGCCATTACTTAATGCCTGTGTTGTTCCGCTGAGAGATTCGGTATAAGTTCGCAACGAAGTGCCTTGCGGCAGCAAAAACTGATCATAACTGGCCGAAAATAACCCTGTTGTCTTGTAGGTGCGCTCACCAGCAATGGCTGCTTGGCACCTACCACCAGCCGAGTAAACTGAAAAACTCTTCTGTTGCTCATAAGCATTTAAGCTTTTGACAAGTTCTGAAATGTCAGGCAATGATTGGAGCCATGTAGTTATTCGTGGGAGGTTTAGTGTGTGCGAATGCTTTAAAATGGAATCCTGCCTTTTTATTGCATTGCCATGTTCCGTTATATTATCAGCAAATTCTTCCAGGAACTGTGTTCGAGCCATTCTAGTAGTAATATATTTGTATGGGGAATGCACTGCCCTGATATCAAGCCAGTGTGTTACACTCTGCCCGCTTATTGCGAAAAATTTACAAATTTTAGATCTTTCTGAATTGTATTCACACTCTGAATTATATTCTGCACTGTGGCCGCTAAGAACGATGCATTTTGAAGTAGATAAAGAGCATGAGGCTTCACATATGCTGCTTTCTACAGTATTGGCCCCTTTATGTGCCTTTGAATGACTATTTTTATTTAGTTTTCCTTGAAGATTAAAATGTGGATGAATATCTGTGAATTGTCGTACAAGAGAAGACTCGTCGCAATATACCTGCTGATATCGATGCTTTAATAAGTCAATTTGAAAATAAGAGATATGCTTCAGTTCTTCAACCAAGCAGAAGAATTCAAGGCTGTGTCCCATTTCCTTAAGCTTTTCAAAATATATTGTAAATACTTTTCTTCTGTAGCAAACAACGGCTTCTTCTGTCCCCATGCTTATCGTGTAAATATTAGTCCCGCAGAAAGACTCTATGTTCGTGTAAATACAATCCAGTCCATCCAGATCATTTGTATCATTTAAAGTGGCAGGAAGGGACCATTGAGCAGAACGCTGTTCGCTATACTGGATCCCAAAGTGCTGTAGTTTGTCTGAAATAACACTAAACTTAAATGAATACTCCTCTTCAATCGAGCAGTTTCGGGATAAAAGCAATAAAAATTCGTTAAGCTTTTCCCTTTTGTCTTCTATTTTAATCTTGTCTTGTTGCTTTTGGATTATTACTACCATCGCACAATCCTCTTCTACCTGAGTGCATAGAATGATAGCTATATTCATTTGCATAAATGAACATAATTTTATAAAAGAGACTGCTTAATCATACTGCGCTTTTAAAAGATCTATATGGAACAATAAGAAATGGTTTTTACGTTGAGACAGCAGAACATTCTGGACAAATAGAATGTCAAATAAACACAAAATAGCACTCGTTACACTAAACGTGCCGTGGAAAATGAGCATCAGCCGTAGGGACATTATGATATTTAATAGGCCGTAAAGCCCAAGGAACACCCTTGGCTCTTAAATATATGAGGTACATCCATGAGAAGATGATTCTATCTTAAATTAATATGAGTATAAGTTGAGGCCTTAGCTCCAAACTCAAATAATGAAAATTTTTCAATTCCTAAATGCTGTCTTGGCTGGCTAACATCTATAGCAAAGCGAAGTCAAAAGTGGATATTAATGCGACAAAGAATAAAATACAGTCCATCTCTAGTATTTTATACGCTAAAGAAGCATACATTCCACAACAGAAACACCGAAAACCCACAGTTATTTTTGATATGAAAAATATATTATACAACAATAAATTCTCCCTGCAGCACTTCGATAACGTGTACAGGCAGAGACAGTTCTGCCAAGAATTTTTATTCAATTTATGCTATAATTATGAGTTGATAATGGTAACCGATGTCTATGAACCGCTAGGTCGGAGGATTTTACAGAAGCTTGACCCATATGGCTGCATATCTTACCCGCTGTTCATACCCAACAAAGAGATGCTCAGAAAAGAAATGCTAAACAGGGATCTAAGAAAGACTATTTTTATTTCAGCAGAAGATAGTGAGTTTTCGCAGGATTTTGCTGTAAATACCCTGCATCTCCCGAAGTGGAACGGCTGCGAAGACAAAACTCTGCTTTCTACGCTTCATTTTTTGAACAATATTAATTTTTCAGATATAACGGACTATCGACCCACAATTGCATCGTATTACCGAACAGACTTTTCCACAGTTTTTGATTCAATACAAAGAAAGCTGTTTCATGAAAGAAATCTTTTTTCATTCAAAAATTTTGACCATGAGGTTGCAAAAGTTAACCAACAAAAAGTTTCAGACTTTAAAAATGCTAAAGCTACAATGGATTCCAGCTCTACAAGAAAAACAGGTGCACAATATCAAAAATACGTTCAATTGGCAAAGGCCATTTTTCTAGGTTGATCACAAGGCCTATACTGAGATTATATGAAGAGCTTTGGTAAACCTCAGATTAATCCTAACCAAAAATTCAAATGAGTATAAAAAACGCCTTCTTCGGCAAGATTTTTAGACCTAAGCTTGCAAAGCAGTGAAATCTTAGGCAGAATACTCTCGCAGTTCTGAGACTTGGACGCGCTCTCAAACACATAGTTGCGCAATCTCTTTAAGTTTTGCTAGTGCTTGGACAGTTAAATAAAGACCAATAAATGTTTGCTTTAGATAAACCTACACAAAGTGGAGTATTCAAACATTAATAATCAGCTCTTGTCATAAAGCTGAAATATTTTCTGCAAGACACTAATATTTAACAAAGCGTACGATGCTTTGTCCAACGAGGATGTAGTTATTAAGGTATTGCATACATTAAAAGGGTTATTTTGCTGTAAATAATATTACTCTAAATGTAAACAGACAAAAAACAGGGAACATCTTGTTATGCACAGCATTTAAATAAAATTTATAAACATTATCTGTGATTATCCTTGCTTTCTATATATAACCATTTTATAAAGGCTTACAACGTCTTCTTCCTGCTCATTAATGCTTCCCTTGAAAAAACTATTGTGGATCTTTATTAATTGCATGCATTCTTGTGTCAGATAGTCTCTGAAGTTATGTTCTTCAACTAGCGCCATTCCTTTTTCGAACATCAGCTTGTTCAACTCTTCTTGGTCCACAAGATACTCCAAGCATGAGTCGATCGAATCTATAAGTGAAAAATAGTAGGTGCTTCCATATAGTTTACTAGAATCAAAGTTCTTAAACCTTATGCTATAGAATTCATTTTCTAAGTTCTTTGCAGAAATTCTTTTTAGAATTTCATTTTTATCGGGGATCGAGAGAATCACAATGCCATCTGTCTTCAAATGCTTATGTATATTGTCGACAGCCCTTTCAAGCTTATTCTCAGTCTCAAAGGCGTAGTGAAAGGCAAATTGCACAGATATAACATCAAATCTGTAGGGGATCGAGAATGCCTCGCCAAACGCGTCTTTGGCCTTCAGTATAATCTTAAAGCCAAAGCTTCCTGCCCTCACCCGTTCAATGGCATCCAAGATTGACCTGTCTGCAATATCAATGCCATATAGCAGCGAAAGCCCCGCTTTACAGTACTTCAGCAAGTCGCCACCCTTCCCAAACCCCAAGTCAAGCACCGAAGCGCCCTTGGACAGATAATCCTTGAAGACCATGGTTTTTATTGCATTGTTTACCAGGCGTATATTTATGTTGCGCGTGCAGTTGCGTTCTTGAATACTCTTGTTGTCCCTCTTGTTATAGTGCTGTTTTATCAGCTCTTGGTCAGCCATGGGTATTATGTTATGTGATTTAAATTCTCACAAAAGATAAATGGGCTACACTCAAAACTATTTCTTGCGGATCCTGTGGTTAGCAAAACATGCATAAAAAGAGGCGACAGGAAGCAAAGCAGTCTGCGTATGCTAGGGGTGTGCCACTCCCCCCCCCCCCAAAAAAAAAGTTTAATGTGACAGTTAAAAAACCAGTTTTTCTATTTCATGCGGATCAAAACACTTTAAGGGGTTTCTAACTTGACGCTATGCTGGGCTTTAAAGCATTTTTTACATGGAATTTGATGTATAGCCATGCTAAAACAAATGGTAGGCTCTTAAATTGACAGAAAAAAGCATTTTCAAAAGGACAAAAAGTAAGGTTTTCATTGTAATGGAAGTTTTCCGGCCACTTCAGCTTATATTTAACAGCAAGCTTAAAAATTGTGCTCATTTCCCTGTGTATTTTATAAAAACAGCAATTCTTAGTTACAATAGTAAAATATATAGGACCGTGCAACAAGTGGACTTTTATTAAAGCACTTCTCTATCTCCCGTGTTGTAAAGCCAAATAACGATCCTCTGTCAACTAACTCTTTCATTTTAAAAATCACGTGTGCTAGTCCTCTAAACATAAATAGCAGATACGAAAACATTTTAAAATATCTACACGTATACAAATAAAAATATACCATTTTATTCGTTTTAGCAACTGCAAGATGCGCATCCATTATCTTCGTTTTCGTTGCTTTTGTTCTTTTCTGACTCCTGCAGAGAGCTAAGCGTTCTTTTAACAAGCTCTTGATCGACGGTAAACTTTATCGCACTTCCAATAGGTTTGGTGCGCAGATAATAAATGCCCGTCTTGAGGCCGAGCTTCCATCCATAAAAGTGCATCGATGAAAGCTGCTGGTAGGTAGGCTGTGCAAAATAGATGTTCATTGACTGTGATTGATCGATAAACGCCTGTCTATCAGCAGCCATTTCAACAATGCTTTTCATCTTAATCTCCCACACCGTTTTGTACAGTTCTTTGATATCAGCAGGAATCAGAGGTATGTTCTGGATTGAGCCCTCAAAATCAATAAGAAGCTGGCGCATGTCTTCCGACCAGAGATTGAGTTTTAGCAAATCCTTCATCAGATGCTTGTTGATTATCTGGAACTCGCCTGCAATTGTGCGTCTTGTGTATACATTGGAGGTAAATGGCTCAATGCATTCGTTGTTTCCGAATATCTGCGATGTTCCGGCTGTTGGCATCAGGGCAATAAACAGGCTGTTTCGGACCCCGTACTTCAGAACCTTGGCACGCAGCTCTTCCCAGTCCCAGATTCCAGACGGGGCAATGCCCATCATCTCAAAATGGAACACTCCCTGGCTCAATGGCGATCCAGCAAAAGAGGAGTATGTGCCCATTTGCATTGCACGCTCGACTGAGGCTTCTATGGCGGCGTAATACATAGTTTCGAAAATCATTGAATTTAACTTGCGTGCACTGCTGCTCTCGAACGGATACCTGAGCATTGCGAAAACATCTGCCAGGCCTTGCACGCCTATGCCCATCGGTCTGTGCGACATGTTGCTCTTCCTTGTCTCCTCAATTGGATAAAAATTGCAGTCTATTACAATATCCAGGTTGTTTGCTACCACTTTTGTAGCGCTTTTCAAGGCAAAAAAGTCGAAAGTCCCGTCAACAACAAAACGCGGAAGACAGATTGATGCCAGATTGCACACAGCAATTTCATCCCGTGAGGAATACTCAATAATTTCAGCACAAAGATTGCTGCTTTTTATTGTGCCCAGATTCTTCTGGTTGCTGTTTTTATTCGCAGTGTCTTTATACACAATGTATGGGGTGCCTGTCTCTATCTGCGCAACAAGAATAGCCTTCCAAAGATCCTGTGCCTTCAGTACTTTTCTGCTCTTGGTTTTTTCATATTTGCAATAGAGCCGCTTAAAATCTTCTCCCCACACATCGCCAAGGCCTGGAGCCACATTTGGATCAAAAAGGGACCAATCCCCGTTGCTCTTCACCCGCTCCATAAATAGATCATTCATCCATATCGCTGTGAATATTTCACGCGCCCTAAACTCCTCGTTCCCGCTGTTTTTTCTCAGATCCAAAAATGACAGGATGTCCATGTGCCAGGGCTCGATGTAAAATGCAATAGAGCTCTGTCTTTTTATCCCCCCTTGATTTACATATTTCATCGTTTCGTTGATAATACGAATAATAGGGACAATGCCCTTGGAGACACCACCGGTGCTTGCAAGTGCAGAGCCTGCGCACCTTATATCATGCAAACTCATTCCAAGACCCCCAGAATGCTTGGATATCATGGCACAGTCTTTGATGCTTTCAAATATATCAGATATATTGTCGCCCTTCGTCGTTGTCAGAAAGCACGATGCCATTTGGCAGTTTAACAGCATGGAGTTGAAAAGCGTGGGGGTCGCATGCGTGAAATACCCCATCGAGAGCAAATCATACGTTTCCTTTACCCTCTCAAAATCATCGCGATGTATCTGAACGGCCACTCGTAAATACATATCCTGTGGCCTTTCTGCAAACCCCTTGCCAATTTTTAATATGTAAGACTTGGTAAGAGAAATAATTGCAAAATAAGAAAGACCGAAATCGCGGGAATAGTCAATGATGCTGTCATACTGTTCTGCATTGCGCATAACCATATCATAGAGCTCCTTGTTCAAATTTCCATTGTGATACTGCACATTCTGTATTTTCTGTGAAAAAGTGCCAGGTATCTTCGATGCGTAGTATGACATTATTAAAACAGCAGCAAGTTTATCATACTCAAAGTGCTTTGTAATCATCGATGCAGCTACCTCCGAGCAGTATTTAACAAAGGCTTCCCTTTCCATTCTCTCGGCCAGTCCTGACTCTATTTTTCTCACTACCAGTTCAATATCTACATGGCGCAATTCATAATCATTTACAATGCTTGCTATCGTCGCAGGTATCGTATCTATAGTTATGTTGTACTCCATTGGGGATAAAAATTTTTCATATTATAGTGCATGCAGTATGGGATGTAATCTGCACAGGTCGCACCACAAGGCTGATCATTCTGCCGCATACTCCTCATATAACCATTTTCACAAAATATTCGGGCGAATTACTATACCTGTTGCTCGTTTACTTAATTAAATTTCCTTTTAATCAGATAATAACAAATAAAACTTAAACATTTGCTTCGAATACTGCCTTGGAGTGATTATTCTACCAATATTTACTACTATAGCCACATATTTAACAAGACATTTTATCATGTAGATTGTGGTTGCTAATACCACAAACAGTGCTTTATGAAAAAATAACACTGGCAATTAGGATGAGGCTATCGCGGCGTTTATTGTTGAAAACGAAGATATATTTCAATGAAATACTCCCCTAGTTGAAAATTATAATTTCATAAAATAAGTTGTTCATATGCCCAAAAAATATGTACATAAGATTAATTTTATATTTAATTCATGAGCTCCTTTTAGCATATAGCAACATCTCATGCAGCGATTCACAACCATACTGACGTAAACTAAGTGTTAGTCCATTTTTGTTCATAACCACTGTAATTTCTATTTACCAATATTTGCATCACTTTTGAATAATGGCTCTCTTGTGAATATTACAATAGTCTTTGCTTCACCGAATCCATCTTTTGTTTTGATATCAAATGGTTTGTCTGACAATACTTATTAATGTCATGCTCAATTTTTCTTCTTCATAGGTCTACTTCAGCATGTTATAAATAACCCAGTGCTCTTTTACCTTCACATTATATAAACTAAAGCTAAAAAGATGAGTTTGAATTCTATGAATAACCAAGACTAACATTTCATCTTTATTAGGATTGCATGTGTATTTGAGTCGACTACCTACATTTACTGCTGAACAAAATTTTTATATGACAAATCCTGAGTTTGATGTTATTCAGATAATATTTTTTCATTTTATCCTCTGTATGCATCAAGATTTTAGAATCGATGGTATTTAAGAATGATGCACCGTGGCTTCCCATGTATAGCTCAAGAATATGACATGTGTGGAACTATCTATAACATTGTTTTCTAGAAATAAGGTACATGTGTATATTCAAACAAAAATGGCGCTGGCCTTTTGCAGTTGATTTTGTTCAATAATATTTGTCTACAGTCTAAAATCATTTTTTAGGGCCTTGATAATTGTCACAGCCCCAACAGCATCAGAAGCCCCGTGCCAAATTCGAAAATGTATATGGCTAAATTTATTTTTAGTCTAAAAAGCATATAACAGAATTTTAGTGGTATTCTTGCATCACACTAGCTCCAGAAAAAATTGCTTTTTGGCCATTATGGCTATGAAATCGGTGATAATAAAATAAACATTGGGCTTACTGTTTTAAGCACTATTAGAGCAAAGTAGTGTCATATTGAACAATCGATTATTTGTCTTGTAAAGGCTAAATATATTAAAATAATTATTTTAGTATATCCTTAACAACTCTGTATTTTTTAGGTATTTTTAAAGTTCTTCTTATTGTGCTGTTACGAACCATTTTTGGCACATATCTGCACATTTTTTAAGATTTATATGAAAAAGAAAACTGTGCATGTTAATTCTGCAATCCATTGCTTGATTTATTGGCAAATGTTTTCTCTATGGACCTGATAATATTCTATACATGCATGATGTATAACCCATCCTAGTAATAATAAACCACAATAGGGTTTTAAACATTTTAAAAAATATATTTCCTGGTATTTTCTGCATGGGATTTATTTAGTTATGGCACCAGAAAACAGCTTTGGGAAATTATATACAGTTTCTTTGTGCTTTTCTGTATAGCGGTTTGCAAAGAACACGGGCTTTTTGTCGTTTGCACCATACACAACTTTCAGTATAAAAATATCGAGATTTTCAATAAACTTTTCAAAATGTCTCTTGCCTGCTAAATTTTTGTCTGCCAGGTCTGGATGCTTGGATATATAGTGGTTTTTGAAGAAATCGAAATCTTTGAACACTTTCTGGCATTCTGCGCATTGCACATTGCTTTTCGATGTTTTTATAGACAGCCTCTCAAACTCATAATCTTCTCCCTCAAACCTCAGGTCTTCAAATTTCTTTGGGACCAGCAGAACATCATTTTCTCGCGTATCTAAGGAATGCTTGCTGTTTTGTGTGCAGCAATCAAGCATTTCAATTTTGCTTTGATACACTGAGCTGCAATGGACACAGTATCCAAATACTTCTCGCAGAATTTCACTGAAAGAGATGTGTTCGCCAGCTGCAAGTGACTGGCATTTTTCCTTATAACTAGAAATAACATCATTAGCATTTCTTTTTTCAATCGTGCAAAATTCTTCGAAAAGTGCCCGTGCCTTTTCTTCATCCACCGATGGAGCATTGGCATTTTTGAAAGCTGTAGCATCTAAAACTTCAACATTGTCGTACAAGGAAGAGTAGTGTCTCCTTGAGGATTCAGGGTCAGCACCATCTTTCAGTCCTAAATATATGTCCCTGCAGAATCGATATAATATACCTTTTTGCGCAATATATGTCTCCTGGACATTAGGGTCTTTTCTGAATTCATTTGCAAGTTCTTTCGTGAAATTATATCGTGTGTATTTTCTAATCACAATAAACATGGTGCTTTTGAAACTACTAGCAAATTCATCCTTCTGCGCAAGCAAATACCTTTCTTTAAACCAGTGGTGGTCTTGATGCTGCAGGAAAACTGTGTTCATTCTCTGTTCATGAAAATCCTTCACATACTCTTGGTATGATCTACCATAATTATTTTCATCATACTCAGTTTCTAGCAAAACTCTTTTATCTTTGATGGCATAATCATAGTTTTGAGCTTTGGATGCACTTCCACTAGCGAAGGGCTGTGGCATTGAAAGGGCAAATTTTTGAGAAATTTAAGGAAGCGAGAAACCATCTGTGGGGCTCCAATAAGCAATGAAATAAATTACTTATAATTTTATATGCGATTCTTAAGACAAGGAATTTTATTGAAGTTGTTTCTTAAATCTGGGCTGGCACATGCAGTTACCATATGGTGAGCACTGAGAAGAAAGTATAAATGCATTTAAAAATGATATATATCACTTTGCCGATAATTTGGTAACGCATGCTCATCGTGCAGCTTTTTTCTGGCCTGTATATTGATTTTATGCATTTAAAGTCAGATATAGTCAACATAAAGGGTATTTATTTATAAGATATATGAAAGAGGCATGGTACAGGCCAACTTCCCCCGCAAGAAGCATATTAATAAATACTATGATTGCTCAAAGCTTTTCAAGTGAGCATGACTTCTCTTAATTACTCGTCCGGACGAGTCTTGAACGGTATAGGAATCATTGCCATTCATGTCCAATATAATACCTGTATCTTGAAACCGTTCATTAGATTTTCCTTGTATTTTTAGGTTCTCTTTCTTTGAGATTCGGACACGTTGCCCAATTTCAAATTTTTCTCGCTTAAGTGCTTTAAACTGCTGGGCATACTTACCACTTGTAGAATTGGCCATTTTTAAAGTTTCCCCTGTATCTTCCCAAGCATCATTGGGGGACATCCCTGTTGCACTGTGTAGAGATTTATTGTAGGCATCTTGGATTTTTAAAAGACGAGTTGTCAGGCATCCTTGATTCTTTGTTTTAGCAAGACCGTCGCGAACTGTGCGTATAACTCTTTCTACGCGACCATTTGCCTCATGCTTTTCAATACTTGTGAGATGATGCCGAATCTGGTTCGTTTGGCAAAAAGTTTTAAATGCGTTGCTGGTAAATTCCAAGGCATTATCTGTGTTTATTTCTTTTGGTTTGCCAAGCGTTTCAAACCAGCCCTCTAAAATACCAATAATTTCTGTAGATGTTCGTGAGCGTAGGGAATGAATTTTCATTATTCTTGTGTAAAAATCAATAAATATAAGAATATATGGATGTGTTCCGTCAACTTTCATTATATCGATTGCAGTCTTTTCAAGACGATGCGCAGTATCGATAAAGTTGGAACCACCTCCGTGCTTGCGATTGTTCTTGTTGCATGTTTCGCATCGTGCTAGTACTATAGAGATTAGCTGTCTCATATTCGGCCAGGTGTAACTCTTTCGAAGTTCATAAAGCATTGGTTCCATGCTACGATGCAGAAGTTCTTCATGTGCTTTCTGAACTAATTCGAGTTTGGCTTCATTATCATTAATTGTAGAAGTCTCTTCTGTGCGGCGATTGTCTGAATTTTCATCACCAGTTAAATCATCATTGGAGGGACAATCTGTTTTGTTATTTTGTGATGTGTACTCAGTCGCACTCCGTTCGTATATTCGGCTGAGAGCGTCTGCACTATGCATTTCAGACCCCTGCCTGTATGCAATGTCGAAATCATATTCTTGAATCGAGCTGATCCAGCGGTGCATCCTTGGGTTTCCAAAATCGTCTTTGGATTGAATAACTGTCAGTGCCTTGTGATCAGTTATCACTGAGAAGTGGCGTCCACGCAAAATATAATCTAGATGTTTAATAGACCATACAACTCCGAGTAGTTCTTTTTCCGTGATTCCGTAGTTACGCTCTGCTGGCGAGAGTTTTCTTGATATCCATCGAATAGGTACCTTTTGTCCTTTCTCATTGTATTGAAGCAGCACTGCTCCTATTCCAGTGTCGGAGGCATCTGTTTCAAGGATAAAAGGACGTTTGTAGTCAGGATGAAATAGCGCAATAGCTTCAGAAAGTTTTTCCTTTAAACTAATAAAAGCATCTTCCATTGAAGGTGACCACATAAATTTGGTGTGAGGGCCAGTGCGTTCATACAATGGAGTCGCAATAGCAGCTAGATCTTTTATAAAGTCGCGATAAACATTAATCTTTCCAAGAAATCTTCTTAATCCCGGCGTGCTATCCGGACGTGGAAAAGAGTTGATTTCGTCTTTTATTTCTGGTATAATTGATACTCTTGTTCCGTCTACTTTAAATCCTAGCAATTTTATTTCTGGTAGGCAGAATTGAATCTTTTTATGGTTTGCAATTAAATTGTTTTCTTTCAGGCGTTGAAAAACCCAGTGAGTAATTGCATCATGTTCATTTTTGGTTTTTCCGTAAATCACAATGTCATCGAGATATACATTTACTCCACGACCTAATCGATCATTTAAAATGGTGTCCATTATGCGCTGAAACAAGGCAGGTGCATTTTTATAGCCCATGGGCATGCGACACCACTCGTATAATGAATGTTCAAACTTAAATGCGGTTTTGTGTCTGTCCTGTTCTCGAATCGGTATTTGGAAATACCCGTCTTTCAAATCAATCAAAGTAAAATATCGTGCGCCTTGCATCTTTTCAATAATATCAGGCATTAAAGGAATGCTGTATGGATCTGAAATGACTAGCTTATTCAGCATAATAAGGTTGGTACAAATACGTACTGATCCATCTGGTTTTATCACTGGACGGATTGGATTACGCCATTGCGAATCAGACCGTCTGATTATTTGTGCTTTTTCGAGATTTGCGATTGTTGTACGTGTCGCCTCAAGGTGGGCTTCGGGAATCCTTCCCTGCCACTGTACTTGAACTTGCTTATTAAGAGGGGTCTCGATGACACATTCTTCTATAGGACAAGGTGGGCGTGGCTTAATTTCGTTATCGAGAACGAGTGGAAAGTATTTTTTTAAATCAGATAATTGATCAAAGCGAATATTTAAGTCTCCACACTCTGAAGTGTGGGCTAAATCAACTGGTGATGTGTCTTCTGGCGCAAAATTAGCTGTTATGCCAGGCTTTATTATACCGGTCTTTGTTGACGGTGTTCTCTGAGTGTCGTGTCTCACTTTGGGAGTGCGGTTATTGTCGGAACGCGCTACGCTATTTTCAGGAGGCTCATACTCCGGGGCTTGTTCAGCCAGACCAGAAGTCGAGAACGAGAGTGTATCTCGATTAGTACAGACGTTTTCGTATGTTTTGGAAGAATTGCTTTGTACTGGCAGAATGTCCACGTTGGACTGCCCTCTAGCTACTTTGCTAGGCTGATGGGAAACGGATTTCCATTTTGGTGCGAATCGGTCGGCTGCAATGCACAGCCACTCAAGACGACCAACTGTTGTTGGCCGCTGTTGCATCCATCTCCTGAGTTTATCTGAGATATCAGGGCTAAATTTGCTAATGATTTTTCGAATTGCTATATGAGTATATTTTGGGAAGAGTTGTGCAAGTAGTAATAGGTAGTCTTTTGTGCTCATCCAGTCCTCCTGCTGGAGTAGACTGAACAATAATCTTTTGTCTTGTGGGGATTCTAAATCACGGACATAAGCGACCTTAAATTGTGTCCATTTGGTGAAATTTTTATCTTTGCTTCGCGCATACCAAACGACAACTTTGTCAGAAGCACCACGTAAAAACCAATGAATTTTATCAATATCAGACTCTATGTTTCTCTGCTTAATGTAGCTTTCAGCACGCCATAGTGCTGCAAATGCGCTTTTTCCTTCCCATGTGCGGTTATAGTTTTTTGAACTTTTGAGTCCCGCATCGGGTGCCAAGTCAGATATAGTCAACATAAAGGGTATTTATTTATAAGATATATGAAAGAGGCATGGTACAGGCCAACTTTTAATACTTGAAAAATCGGCTCTTGAAGTTTGTATTATCAAAAAATTAATTGTCGCTGATGGGAGAATACAGAAACCTTGGCAGTTTAAGGCATTTCTACACGATTTTCGAAGCGAAGCTTTTTTGTGATTTGTTTAACTATAGACTGCATTTATCATATCTTGAAAGTATAATGGTGTTAAAGTATTCTAGCTTTGTTAAAGGTATATCAAAGGCAATCGTTTTTTTATTCTTCCTCCGCGCAAATAGATTCTTACCTGATACAGAAAATAATATGCTTTATCCTGTTCTTTAGTATTTCCTCTCTGTGTCATAATGAAGAATACTAAAACTAATTTCCAATTATAGTTTTGCCTTTAAAGACAAAATTTCCCGCTGTTTTCTCCACCATCTATTACCGTAATTTTAGTATCTTCAAGCGATTGTTCAGACAGAGTTTATGGCTATTAGTGCTGCAGAACAAATCAAAGGGAATTATTATGTTGTTGTATCCAAACATCATCACTGTTTTTATATTTTTATTAGAAACTCGTAATTTGAAAGCCAAGCTAAAAATATGTATTTAGAGATAAGTTCTTAAACTGATTGCGCAACACAATGCCCTTTTAAAATAAGCTCAATCGCAGAAAAATGTGGAAGGTATTTATGAGATTACTTGCCAAATAGTATGGATTGTGTTTGGATAAAGAAGAATTATTTTGTGCACTAAGGAGCTGCAAGCAGGATATTGAATAATAGAACTTGAATGGCTAACAAATTTAATCACGCAACAGATGTATAATAGCAAAATGTTTCTGAGCCAAGAGGCACGACAGATGCCCGATCAGATCTCTTTACTAATATTTTTTTTATTTTCACCAAGCTCACACTCACTTACTTTAGTTGCAAACCGCAAAGTACAAAGTGTTTCATCAGAGTTTTCCAGGTTAAGATTTGCTATCATTACTGTACGAGATTTTTCACTGAAGTACTTACTAAGCAGATCTGTCAGTTTGCTCTCTCTATATGGGACAAACTTGTCTTTTCGTTTGATGGCATTAAAGACGTTTCCTAGTGTGCTGAGGCTCTTGTTTATGTGCTGTGTTTCTGCTAGTCTTTCATTTGCTGCTTTGCTTTTAGAAAGCCGCTCAGACCCCGCCAAATCAATTAGTACCAAAGATCCTTTGTGCACAATATCATTCTTCACAGTATGTATATTGATAGCAAAGACTGCATGGCTTCTACTAGACTGAGAGTTGCATTCTGTTTTTCCTGTCCTTCTCCTACCAATCGCACTATTAAGAACATCCAAAGCGCAGTCTAAATTTTTGATTTGTTTTTCAGTACTCTCTGGAACAGTGCTGCCGTTTCTCGTGTGCTGTATGGAAACAGCAGTTCCACCAATCAAATCACGTATTTCGTTATTGTAAATCTCAAAATACTGGATGGTGAGCTTTTGTGTTGTGGTCTCCTTTGCCTGCAAGGCCAACTTCGTCTTAAGACACTCAATCGAATTTTGGATTAAACCCGTTTCATTAACGTCACCACCCATCGTATATGTCTTTCCACTCCCTGTCTGGCCGTATGCAAATATGCATACATTGTATCCCTCAAGTACGTGTTCTATAAGTGGCCGAAACTCGCTATACACGGCCTCCTGGTTGTCGTTCTCCGAGAATATTTTATCGAAGCTGAAGGCCTTGCTACTCAAAACGATTTGCTTGTCTGTGTAATATACCCCTGTCTTTGTACTTTGTGGCTTGACTCTGCCGAACACCTGTATTAAGCCTTTGGACTCAACAATTATACTTCTCATTCGTTTTTCCTGCTCGCGCAGAATACTGTTTTCTTCAGTGACTTCTTTTAGTTTATTTTTCAAATTTTCTATAATTAAGAGATATTTTTGCGTTTCAGTCTCATACCTCCCGGAATGCTGTGCTTGCTCGCCTTTAGAGCCAGAGTCACTTTTTATCACATTGTCTAGCTCCGTATTTACTGAAAACGCATAGCAGGTCTTTTCATCCCCTTGTTTCTTATGCTTCCTGGGAATCACCTGCAATGACTGTAGAAGAACCTCCAACTCACTTAGACTGCTTTTCATAAGGGCCAAAATATAAAAAAATATAGCAAACAACAGCTTGCCAAATATTAGTGTGTATCATTTTTTATAGATATATCTCAGATTGTCATGCTGCGTTTTCATTATGCTACTAATGCGCATATAACCTACATCATTGGTTCATTTACTCTTATTTGAAACATCTTTGTTGTTTTAGTGAGATCTTTGAAAATTATTTGATTCCAAACATTCCTGGGATGCAGAGAACTAGGGCACAGACTTCAATAGTGACATACTTTATACTTCTCTATTTAAATAATGATAGCCTTTTCTTGTTCAGGCCATGATCACTTCTTTTAGAGGTATTACCGTGCTCTCACTTCAACAATTCGCTACTGACTAACATAAATTGAAAATTACATTAAATGCCTACCCTTCGTGAAGTCAGCTTAATATTACTTTCCCGGAACCTTTATTTTACTGATTTATGAGCTCATACTTTTGCTTCATGCCATTTTACAAGATGCAAACTGGTTATAGCATGCCAACCGAAAAACATGGTTGAATCAGGTTTCAACGGCTTAATCGGAAAATTATAAGTATTTCCTAGTAAGATTACTAGAGATAACGGACTAAATCAATATATTGAAATCCTTAATGGAGCTTTAACTCATAGATAAAATTGCTGTCAAATAATATATTTGTAGTCCCGCCATTACGGAATGGCTTGTTGCCAGACTGATGACCCATTTTCTTAGGTATAACAGTTTAATTTTAGGCATAACACTCAAATAAAAAGCTGCTGTGATAAATTTGAGAATGCTTCAATTAAGTTAAGCAACAGCTAAAGACAAGAATCTTTTGATATTCAAGATGTTTATTTAAAAGAACTATATTGAAGATATACTGTTTGCTTAAACTATTTTTAAAAATGGTTTTGGCAAACCAAAATTATGATCATTCTGCTGTGTTAAAAATTAAAACCCCTTTAAAAGGAAGACCTTTGCACCCAGTAAACCGCTCACAATTAATATTAAAATGCTATTGCTAAACATTTATTATAATGCGCTTAAAAATAGATCCAAGCTTTCTAAACGCTCTTTATAATCTGCACAACATCAAGATCGTTGAGAATGTGGTCTTTTCCAACCTTCTGCTTCACATGCTTGACCGAAGTCCCCCAAACAATTGCGTACTTAAACTTTCTGATAATATCGCGATGAATAACGTTACAAAAGTCGCTCACACTGCATCTTTTGTTCTTCAAAATGACAGGCTCGTCATAATCGATACCCTGGCCCTTGGGCTTAGGATAAATCCGTATCAAATTCAAATACCCCCACACTTTCTTTAAAAAGATGTCGTAGTTCCATCCAAGATTAGCACTCATTGGAACAGCATGGGGAACACGGTATATAATATCCAGCTCCTCTTCTGTGATAGCATCTATTTTATTCAAGACATAAAGTGCAGGTATGTATTTTCTGTTCCCCTCAACAGCATCGATAAACTCATCAATGGTCGGATCTCCACTGATCGTGACATCTGCATTGCTTATTCTAAATTCATGAAGAATGTTCTTGATAATATCCCCATCAATGTTCCCGCCGGTGAAGGATATTCCTCCGCGCTCTCGCTTGGTGATCTTAATTCTTGGCGGCTCCTTGTTAATCCGAATTCCAGAGGCTTCGAGCTCGCGCTCAATTATTTTTTTGTGAGTCATTGGCTTGGTGACATCGAGACAAATCACAATCAGTGAACACGTTTTAGCAACAGCCAAAACCTGTCTACCTCGTCCTCTTCCGTCTTTCGCTCCCTCAATAATCCCGGGAAGATCCAAAATTTGCAGTTTCGCACCGTTATATGTGATGACTCCAGGAACTGTCGTAAGCGTTGTAAATTCATATGCAGCGACTTCACTGTGCACACCAGTTAGCTTTGACATCAGCGTACTCTTGCCGACACTTGGGAAGCCTACAAATCCAATACGTGCCGAGCCTGTCTTTGAGACGTCAAATCCTGTTTCAGTATTTGTGCCTCCTCCCTTGGGCATTAGGAGCTCTCTTCTGAGCTTTGCAAGCTTGGCTTTGAGCAAACCCAGATGTCCCTCTGTTGCCTTATTTCTTTGTGTTCTCGCCATCTCAGCCTCGATTTCTTTAATCTTATCTAGCGTACTACTCATGGGAAAATTTTTCACAGTTTTTATAAGACAAAAAACCACAGCAATGAGCTTTATTTGAGTCAGCATAAGCGCTTGTAATATATTAAAAGTTAAACAAATAGATTTTTAAATACTGAGCCAAAATTATCTTCAGTTGTATTTTTCAAATGAATGTACTCTATTATGGCAGCAAAACACTTAGGCTATATAATTGGCCCTATTTCGAAAAATTACTAGTGCCAGCGGGCATTAGTGACCTATTCATTGCCCAAGATATAATTTCAGTGTCTATCTGATGTCATAAAACGCAGTCAGCACATATACTATCGGCAACAGATTACAGGATGATATGCTCGCATTTTGAATAACTTCAAAGGCTATATCCAGTACTACACAATGAATTTTATCTAATTTTTAAAATTGTCTATTTAAAGGAGTTTATTTTATAACTGAGGCAGAAAAATAATACGATGGTTCAATGGAAAAACATAATATTTATTGCTAAGAATTGTATTTGAAAGTTTTCTTAAATAGGGTGGTATTGCATATAATTTAGCGTTTGGGGGTATATTTAAGATCACTTGAATAATTCTGTGCTCCAGTTTTTGAAATGTCTCCATACAAAAGCTTCATATAAACTCTATTTCTTAAATTTTCTAGAGTCTTTCTTACTAAGCGTCGCTTTATTTCGGTTCCCGGCACCCCCCTCCCAAAACTGCTTTGCCTGTGTTTTTAAGCTCATTCCACAGCCGCACTCTTTTTTAATACTTTGTTCAACAGAGCACAAACCGCACACCATTTTGCTTGCCAACACTGAGCTATGTGTCGTATTTTCGTCATGACAGACATCGCAGGGGAACAGGGAATTGCAGCACGGAAAACGAAACCACCTTTTAGATTTTCTGTAATGCTTGCAGGTACCCTGCTCTGGCAGTTCGCAGCCTGGCTTCAGTGCCATTGTTTTTTTCGCTGGCGAAATATACTGAACTTTGGTTATAGTCAGACAAATTTCCCGGTGGCACTCAAAACAGTTCATCCGAAAGGCCTCACTCAGCCCTAGGTGGGCCGTTTTGTAGCAGGCATTGCAGCTCAAGCAGCTAAATTGGAATTCGCTTGGTGCAAATGCAAGAAAAGTGCCATTTTTTACTTGAAGGAAACCCAGAAACTCTGGATCTAACAAGCATACAAAACTTATTTCAATTTCATTTTTACATTTAGAGCAGCTGGCATCACTGGCAGTAACGCAATATGCATTGCATTTATTGCATTTTATATTTGCGTTGAGATTTTTGCACTGGAGCAACGAAATATTTTTCTTGAGACAAGTATATTGCACATTTGGAGTAACATGGTTGTTAATCGCAAATGGAAACGACTTGCTGAGCACTTGGGCCTTGCTATTCCGCGAAGCCGTGTTTTTAATGCATGGTATCTTTCCGCTGAGAACCACATTAAGGCTTTGCTCAAGGTCTTTTATACAGTCGGAAATACTATCATATGACAGTACAAACTTTCGAATGTTGTCTTTAATAGACTCTGGAACACAGTTGCATTCCACAAGCCATTCATCTTCCTCCTGCAAGTACACTAGTTTTATTTCTTCAACGTTATAAATACAATCATCTGGTATGTTTAAAATAATGTTAAAACCATTTCTGTCTGCATAAAACTTGTTTGTTTTCTTTATTCTCAGCATTTCTTCTGCATTCATCCAGAAGGGATTTTTTGCTTCAAGTTTATAAATTTTGCAAATAAGAGGCGCTAAAAACGCGCATATATGGAGTTTCATGGACAATTTGCTATCTGATTTTCTGGAGATGCTAAACGTCTGTGTACTATTTTTTTCTAATATAAAATCTTAGTCTTATACTTCGCTTGAGCAAAAATGCATTTACCGTTATAAATAGTTTTTATATCAGGCTGCAGCTTCGAATTTATAGGTATTTTCATTCAAGACGAGGCATAATACGAAGTATAGGACAATTACAGGAAAGCAGCTTAAGTTAATCCGATAGCCTTGGAGCCGTAACTTCGTTTTTGTAGAGAAGAGTACTGAAAATAGTTCACAACACATTATTCTTTATTGAAGCAGCTTTATTCTAAAGCCTGAAGCCTAATGTAAGTAATCTTCTGTGGCAAAATAAGAATGAATAAAATACGGAAAGAGTAAACAGCGGTTGTATTCAAATGCAATAGGAGCCAAAAAGATCTCCTGTCACAATTACTAAAAAATTAAATCCGTAAGCTTACAAAATGCTAAATGTATCATCTATTCGAAATGCTTTTATCCAAATATAGCTAATTATGAAGACAACTATGACTAATGATAAAGAAAGCAAGTTTGCACTTGCTTATTTAAATTATTTCTTCTTACAACGTGTAAATAAACTATAAAATTGCACAGTTTAAATATATTATGCAACAGTCATATTAAGCGAGCAACGCACTTTAGTTTCCATTCCAATCGGTCATTCTGTATTGTACAATAGTATGGAGGAATCCTCAGATTTTTAAAGGTTTGTGACATTTTTATTTCTTCACACTTACAAAACTTACTGAAATTAAATTTTGCTCCTAAAAAACGGTAATGATAGTATTGCATGTTTTGATTCATTAAAATGATTTTAAGTAACACACTGGCCTTTTAAAAGCACATATACAGCCTACAAATGAATTTAATATGTACTAAATTGCGCAAATCTTAGCAGTTTGGTCAAGGAGACCCAGGTTCTTCAGAAAGTCCATCCATCTTGATGCTTGTTCTTGCGAAAGTGAGAAAATCTGGACGACTCATAAGATCTTCGATCATTACAAGCACAGCATTCATATCGCGGTGGTTAGTGCTTGGTTCACTTTTATCTGTAATGAAGCCATTCAGCTCACTGTAATCGATGACGCAGCAATGCGGTACTTCTTTTTCGAGTATTTCAATATTCATGATTGGATGGACAAATTGAATCTTACAAAACACATTAAATTCAGAAGAGGAAATTTGAATTCTTAAAAAATTACATACTTTCTCGATGTCCAAGCGAAAAATTTCGGCCACGTTATCATTTAGCACAACACAAAGCTTTTTGGTGATAAATACACAAAAGCTTGTGTTTTGCTTCAAGAGAAACGTTACCCTCTTTAAGAGTTCATAGGAATCGGGCAAACTATTTTGATCGTAAAGCTCCAGAGTTTGCGCTATCTTATCTATATTTTCCAAATTCTGGCCATTCTGGGCTTCTTTTCTGGGCGCAATTGGAACTAAAAAGTATTTTTTAGTTGCGTAGTCAGCAAAGACAAAGATTTTATCATCTAGCAAATCGAAGTCACACTCCAAAGTACTAGGCTCAAATATGGGGATCGCGGTTGCAATGAACGAAAAATTGCTTTCAAAATCGCTTATACTTATGTCTTTTGCTAGTCCATTACTCGAAAAAATACAGATTTTTTCGTTTGGGCATTTTACAGCATGTGCTTGTTTTGTAGAATTAGGATCAGATGCATGAGGAGTAAAACTAGTGTATAGATGAATTTCATTGTATCTAAACAATATTAAGCACTGCAAGATTATGGCAGCAACGGTCAAAGAGCAAGTAATTCCCAAGAGATGTTTCGCTTCCTTCATCGGAGGGCAGAATAAAATATTTTTGTCAAAAGATAAACTAAGCTAGATTGTTTTTAAATTGCCGCAGCAAGTAACCTCTCCAAATACACAATTTTCATTTTACCCATATCAGCGCCTATTACGTGGCGTGGCAAAATCAAACATTCGTATAAAGTAAAGTGCTCGTACGAGGCCTGGCTTTGCCTAAGAGCATGCCCCCAGAAAATAAAATACCAGCTTCGCTGAACCGTTATGCTTAAAGGGGTTGGCAACTTTTACAACAACTTTACATAAAGATATTAAACAAAGAATGTTAGATAAAAGCATCTATATTTTATTGCTGCTCTGTGATTTCAAGAATTTTTTTAAAGGCATCTGCTAACACCATTGTAAGGGTGCTTTGGCGAAGGGCCAACAGTTCTGCTGTCTCTGTTAGAGACTTTTTCTGGAAACCAATTGAAATAAGAAGAACCTGCTGAGTGATCGACAAAGATGCCTGCGCGGTGTGCATAAAAAAGATTCTAGAAGCGTGTGGAAGTAAATCAATGATGCTAGCAGCACTGCCTGTTCCTGAAATAAAGTCAGCAATTCTCATTTTATCGATTTGTTTAAAATTGGCTGCTTCATTTTTCTTGTGTCCCGTTTTAAAAGAATGCAGAAGAGATAGACATACAGTAGGCTCAAGATCTTTGAATGAATAATTCATCAACTCAGTAAAGCGATCTATAAAATGCGTATGTATACCCTCAATTGTGCGCTGACACTCTTCATTGCTTCCAACTGCCTTAAGCATGACCAGGGAAAACTCGCCTGTAGTTTTAGAAGTTGTCTGTTTGATACCCACAGGTATAAAATCATTTTTTTTCCAAAAACGCAAAAGCTGACCGTTGGCACCAAACGATACACCAATCCATTTCACACAAGGAAGACGACACTCGCTTGCATTTTCAAGCAAGAGATTGCCATTCACTTGTGTGTAAGGAGTCGGTGCCTCTTCGTGCTTGCTATTTTTAAATGCCAAAATAAGATTTTTGAGGAGAAGAGTGCCGAGTCCTTGGGAAGAATATTCGGGATGCACGGCAATTCTTACAATACGAACACCGAGTGTTTCAACAAAATACTTTGTGCGATAATTTTCATAAAGAACCCATGGTATTGCATTGCCTGTTCTGCTGAGTGTATCATGCTCATTTATTTGGCCTTCAAATGAAAGCTGCGCAACCGCAAGAATATTTTTGTCGTCTTCGCTCAGCAAAACACAAAAATGAGAATTTTCTAGTTCGGCATAGTTTTGAAGATCATCAGGATTGTTTCTGTAATGTGCAGAGCCCATTATACCCATGATACTTTTCAATACATTTTCAGATTCTTCAGAACAGTCAAATAGTAGGCTCTTATTAACGAATTGAAGTTTACATCCTGAAATACTGCTAATTTGGTGAAAAGAAGCTAGTTGTGGTGTCAAGAAAAGCATTCTGTCAAGCCATTTTTCAACAGCATCATTTGATGAGTATCTGATTGCTTCACACATCTGCGAGTATTCAACAAGCGTGTTTTTGGTGTTATTAGTCCTCATAGTCTCTAAATTTTTGCGTAAAATTCTTCCAGTTCCCTCGTATCCTCCCTGTGTTGTTGCCATTAGTATGTTCCTGTGTTCCAAAAAGCATTTTAAGCTTTCTGCATCGAGTGATGCCGCTTCATCTATTACTACGAATTGCGTATTCACGGGGAATTTGGATGTGTTGCAGGTATACTGTGCTGTATTCCCTGTCTGAAGCATGCAAATCTGTGTTATATACCGCTTGTCGCCTTGTTTCTGATACTTAATGCTGAAATTTGTATTTTCAGTGTATTCTAGCTTATTCAATACTTTAATAGCCATTTCAAAGAGAACCTGAATCTGGCTAACATGGGCGGCGGCGACGGCTATAGAGCCATTTGTGTGTACAATCATGTATGCAATCATGATCCCAAGTAACGCAGACTTCCCTCGTCCCCTTTCAGAAATAATGCAGTGGAGCGTTTTTTCTTTACGCTTTGCCAAATCAATACTTTTTTGGATTATTTGCCGCTGGTCATTGGTAATTCCAAAATTGATGTAAATGCAGCCAGAATCGGGTCTTATCGCAGCATTGCTTTGCTCTTTAGAACTGTTCTCATTTGGAACGTAATCCACGATTATATTTTCTGAAAAAGGCTGCTCCCCCGTACTTGGAAGAAAAAAGGCAAAAGGGCAAAAAGCCAAAAATTTGAAGATTCTTTGAAAGAATAACGATGGTGCATCACTGACCAATGACTGTTGTTTTGTATTTTCCCCCATAAAAACAATTGCCCTTCCTTGGCTAACTGTGCCAGCAGTTGCACTGAGGGCATTGGCGGTCAAAAATGATATTTCGTCCAGAATGAGAAAATCACAGCTTTTACCCAAAACTTTCGTATATTCTTTATAAGCAACTGCTTCAATGTCTATGTGCTGCTCTGCACAAGTTTTGGCAATGCTGGCAATATTCATTTTCGTCAGGGAAGCATGTTTACAGCAATAAATTACTTTCCTTATGGGTGAAAACTCATGCATCAAATGAAACAACTCACTTAGATCATTATCATTTTTACTGTGAAAAATTATACGTTGCTTCGAATGTACTAGTGCGGCGCATAGCTTGCTGATTGTTTCTACATCCATAGATGCCATTTCTGGATAAAAATATAAAATTTTCAAAATGCAAAATTTTAATCAGTTAAACCATCCTATTTTATCTTTATCGCAGCAAAAGGAGGATTCAATTCACAATACTCCTTTTAATGCTATAGCCCTATGTATTTCAGTTTTTTTCATCTTACACTGTTCAACTCAGAATTGAGAGTAAATAAAGTTCCTATTTACGCCAAACTATAAAATGGTTTCAAACCTTAGAATAAATATTAATGTCGTTCATAACACGCCTTTAGGCATCCAACACTTATTTTGTGAGAAAAGGTTTTTGTCTGCTTTCCAAACCCTGATATCTGATCAACTTTTTTATAAAGCCATATTCTTCAGGTAAATGCGTCTTATATGAAAGAAATGGTTGAACTATATATTTCAGTCAGAATTTACAAACATATGTCACAAAATAAAATTACGATTGTATTGCTGTAAAATGCAGTAGATCTACTAGAGGCTGCTAGCATAGCAAAATATCACAGTGCAGATGCATTAGGGCCAAGGGAAAGATCTAGAATCATTCTGTAATGAATAAGGCAAAAGTTATGCAAGTTTGATGGATATGCAAACCATTTGCTCTTCAAAATTGCCATTAACTCATTTTTATCACATTGCCTTTGGTGGCTGCTACAAGATATCGAGTGGCAGTTACAAGATATCCCGTATCAACCAAATTAATTAAAGATTCCCATTATTTACATCAAGCTTTTATGAACAATGAATTTTTAATAAGCACACCTATTCTTTCATTATAAGTGCTGTACATCAATAGAGTAAACCGAAAATTAAGGTTCTTCCAAGTTTATGGCCTTAATCTAAAAAGTATGTGGTCCGCCCTGCCCAATAGGGCAACTACCACCAAGATCCACTTTCATCTTTAAGATGCTTAAACTAAAAAATGTTTTTCCGATATAAAATATCCTGACGAGTTCTACAGTTTAAGATTAATCTTCGTAGGCTTGAATCAGATAATGCCAATGATCGTCACTTTGAATCAAATAATATTGATAAATAATTGTTTTTATTTTTTAAACCTGCATACATTTGCTTTTTTTCTTTTCTTGGGTATTGATAAACTCTGCCTTTTCGTTTTAATCTGCTTCGTTTCTCCTGATTCGGGATCACTATGGTCAGCATCATGCTCTCTTAGTGCTGCCACAGCGCTTGGATCTCTGTTTAAAATAGTTTCTTTAAAACTAACACTTTTATTGGCTATGTTTTCCAGCTCCTCATTGGCAATGGTTGCCAGGCTCGATACAGATCGTTCAGAGTCCTCTTGGACCAGTGACTGAACCAAATCAACATTCATATTATCACCGGAATTAATCTCTGGAAGCTGTATGACTACTGAAGGGGCACATGTCTTCTGTTCTTCTTCTGTATTTAAGTTACCGATTACTGTCTCACTAGCACTGGCGACTGGATTTGTAGATTCGAGCATATCAATTTCTGTTTTCTCCGTGTTGTTTATCATAGGGTCTTGGATTCCCAGTGCACTATGTTTCTCAGATGTGTTCTGAATTTTTATTGAAATTTTAGAGGTGTTCTTTGTACTATTAATTGAATCATTTGCAAAGCTTGTGCTGCTCAAAATAGAATTCTTGCGCGGTCTTCCTACCTTTCTCTTCGGTGTCTGCACAATGATCAGTGGGGCTTCCTCTTTAATATCGTAGCATACTTGTGAGTTGCTAACTTTAATTTCGCTCACACTATTTACCACATCAGGTATTTTTTCTTCTGATGCATGCTCTTCCGCACCATTTTCTAAATTCATACTGCAAGCAACCCCAACACCAGTTTCATGCATGTCTTGTAGCACAGGAGAGCTAACTTCCGTATCTAGTGCCTTGCTATATGCCTCGTCTGTAGCATTGCCAGTCACTTCCTGCTTCTGTTGAATCAAAGTATCATTGATAATTGATGAGATAAGCTCCAGTGATTTGTTGTTCAGCTCCATATCCTCGGGTTTTGTGATCATTTCAAGCTCCTGATTAATTTCAAGCTCAGGATGGCCATGATCGGATACCGAAAGATTGTCTTCGTGTTTATCTATAAATGAATTCATACTGTCTATAAACTGATTTATACTTATCTTTGAATATTGTGACTGCTTGATATTAATGGCATCTTGGGCCGAATCTACCGCCTGCTTTTTCTCCTCAGATAGTTGGCAAGAAGTGTTACTTTCAAGAATGGAGGAACTGTTTGCCTCCATCGCATTCTTGTCATCCGCAAGCACATTCTTGCTTGAAAAAAGCTGCTTAATGTTCAGCAGTTTATTTTTAAAAAATGGCGACAATTTGAGACGATCTTCAACACTATTTGAGCTTGTACCAGTCCTGTGCTTGTTTTTCTTTGTAGTAATTTCATCTGCAGATTGATTTCCCCTGACGACGCTTTCAGACAAAAGGAAGTTTTTACTATCTTCATTTGATGTAAGGGAACGCTTGCTTCCCCGCTTGAAGTCACAGATATCTGAGAATACACTGGCTAACGAAGCATCAGGCCGTGCATGCTCTGACTCCAGCACTGTATATTCAGTTTTTACAGCATTATCATCTGCTTGCTCATAGATCGGCAACGCATCAGAAGTATCGCTTTTCGGAGATTCATTTTCGTCCAATAAAGAAGGATTTTCTACAAGTGCGCAGTCATTGGATAAAATTTGTTCCAGGCTAGCCATGGCATCTGATTCAGCAGTGCTTTTGCCAAGCGAGCTATGTGATAAAAATTCGGAAACATTTTCAGTCACTGGCTTATTACTAGCTAACTCTAATGCGGGTGAAGCATAAAAAGCATCTGCGACCGTATGCTCAGTGGCGGCTGTAGTCAGCGCTGTCTTTTTATTATTTGTATAATCGTTCTCCTTATTCACAGAAAGTTCTTCAGCATTACATGCTGGTGTATCTGCAGAAGATGCATCATTTTTTAGGTAAATTCGCCAATTGATGGGGAAACCTTCTCTAAACCTGTCATTTAAAATGCTATCAGCATCCGCGCAGGGAACGGCCTGTGCCTTTAAAATATATGTGGCATTTGTAGTGCATACTCTGTTTCTTGTTTGAACTGTTAGTACGGGAGATGTTTTAATCAGCTTGTCCCCACAGTTTCCGATTAAGTACAAGCGGGGCTCGTGCTTATCAACACCTATTTGCACATACCAATTCTCTAATTCTCTTGTAGGCATGCGCTGATGCTTTGGATAGCGAAGCTTAAAAATCTTATAGTTAGAGAGATTCTCTAGCAGTCCCATTTGTAAAATATCCGCTGGTTCGCAGTGCTGTGGCTTAGAAGTTGTTTTGTCCTCGGCTGGCACAACCATGGGCATTATAATTACCATTTTAAAATTTTTGTGCTAAAGAAAAACATTGATTATGGATTGGGCTCATCTGCACTACTTGAAAGAATACATGTGAAGGCACCATGGAATTAATAAAGCTTCCAATGAAATAATAGTAATCTTTTAGTCCATTCTCTATATACTGTAGTATTACACTTGGGGGAGGTAGTGTAAAACACACTTTGTCGAGCAAATGTATGCATATAATTTATAATGATGAAAGCACTGAAAAAGAAAAAGAGCTTTAAAATGCATTTAAAAATCCATACAAATAGTGGCAATACTTATCTCTTTAATATCAGAAGCATTACTCTCCTTTCTGAAAGATAACCTTCTTAAGAACAAAGATTGAAGACAGTATCATTTTTGTTTATTTAAGTTTATTTAGATGTGCTTATGTGTATTTAAGCGTATTTAGATGTGCTTATGTGTATTTAAGTGTATTTAGATGTGCTTATGTGTGTTTAAGTGTATTTAGATGTTTGCGTTCAATATGAAACAACATGTTTATAGATGAAAAGTAAACATAGTGAGTCAAATGGAGCCAATAATATCCTGTAAATCCTTGACCAGTATTAACGGGCCCTTAGTTATTCTTGATGGCATTTCAAATTTGAAATACTCAGAAATAGTGACTCTCAGCCTTAGCAATGGCAGCCAAAGAAAGGGCCAGGTTCTGGAGATCCATGGTGAGAGCGCAGTTGTACAAGTCTTTGAAGGCACCTCTGGAATAGACATTTTTAACACAGAAACAACGCTTAGCGGTGATGTGTTCAAACTTGGGGTCTCAGAAGACATGCTCGGAAGGATATTCGACGGGCATGCGCGAATAATCGACGGTGGCCCTGCGATTCTTCCTGCAATGTACAAAGATATACATGGCGAGCCAATCAATCCAGAAGCCCGACTATATCCATCAGAAATGATACAGACAGGAATCTCGGCCATTGACACAATGTGCAGTATTGCAAGAGGCCAGAAAATACCAATATTTAGTGGTACAGGCCTTCCACACAATGAAATAGCAGCACAAATATGTAGGCACGCTTCGTTGGTAAAAAGAAAGGACACTATCGATACTAGCGAGGAAAACTTTTCTATTGTCTTTGCTGCAATGGGGGTTACTTCTGAAACTGCAGCATATTTCAAAAACAGTTTTATGGCTGATGGCGCTTTTGAGCGGACAACACTTTTCCTGAATCTGGCAAGCGACCCGACAATTGAACGAATACTAACTCCGCGCCTTGCACTTACTGCTGCAGAGCATTTGGCGTACGAAACTGAGCGGCATGTGCTTACGATAATGACTGATATGAGTGCGTATGCCGAGGCTATTCGTGAAATAAGTGCAGCACGGGAAGAAGTACCCGGACGGCGCGGCTTTCCTGGATACATGTATACGGACTTTTCAAGCTTGTATGAGCGGGCAGGACGAATCAAGGGTAATGGCGGCTCAATCACGCAGATTCCTATTTTAACGATGCCTAACGACGATATAACGCATCCAATACCAGACTTAACAGGGTATATTACGGAAGGACAGATTTATGTGGATAGAGAAATGAATAATAAGGGAATATATCCGCCGATAAATATGCTGCCGTCCCTGAGCAGACTGATGAAAACAGCAATCGGAGACGGGTTAAGCAGAGAAGACCATCTGGAGGTTTCAAACCAGCTCTACTCAAACTATGCGATCGGAAAGGATGTGCTGATGCTCAAGGCAGTGGTGGGGGAAGAATCGTTAAGCACCGAGGATCTCTTCAATCTCAGATTTTTAAAAGAATTTGAGGAGGAGTTTGTGTCCCAAGAACCAGACGAGGCCCGCGATATTACAGAGAGTCTGGACAAAGCATGGAAACTATTAAGCCACTTTCCTAAAGAAATGCTGAACAAAATTTCATCTTCAACAACCGAAAAATTCTACAGAAGAAAAGAATTCGACTGAGAATGTTGAGATGTATTTTGACTCTCTCATCTTTATAATGAGAATTTATATACTCGAAAAAACCACGTTTCTTCTTAAATAAAAAATATAAATTTTAAAATACCCTATTGCAGATATTTTCACCACATTCATTAACGTTTTCTTCCTTTAGAAAAAGAATTCATGCTTGTCTAAAAATATCTTTCTACGACAAATGAGGCTGTGATTATCTCTATAATATTCAAGTACACATAAATAGTATGATTTTTAGATCATTGAACAAAGTCAAATTTAAATTAGTAATCAATTCTATGTATGTATGCACCATTATAAATGGGTATATTAAACTTTTAGAGCATCATGTATCAAATTTATATTTTAAGCATTACCTATTCAATCTCTGCCATATGAATATGCGTTAGCACAACCTATTATCGGTTATGGAACCCATTTGTGGGATTAACATGCAATGAAGTTATCCTTGCTAAATATTCTAATGAAAATAGGCGTATAAGCTCGAAGATCTTTATCTGATTGGCTAGAAGCCAACGGGTGTATCAGCCATGCTGAGGTTGGAATTTCAACAGTATTTGCCTGTGAATTGTGTAAAAATGGAAACGGATTACATGAAGGCCAAAGGGAACACAAGGAGAACATCAAAATTCATAAGAATCAATTTTACAGCCGTGGTTGACGAGAATTGTTGCATGATAATATAATTACCGACTGCACGATGTAATAGGTGTTATATTTAGATAAAACCCTTTTAGCAATATAAAGTGTGTTAAAAGTTTTGAACTAATCTTATAGACACTTTCACGCCGCAGCTGAGCAGCGTTTTAATCACATGGTATTAATAAAAAATGAAAAGGGGGCTGCAGAAACCAATTCAGTGTTTACTCGTTACTGCAGCAAATATTTATTTATTTGATTAATCCTGCTTTGTGCTTTATAGAACATTAAGTAGGAGATTTCGAGAAGTACAACTCCAGTCAATTTCTAGCCTGTTTTAAGAAGTAAGGGTGTCTCTATGACAGTAGTTCCATGGCTAAAAAAGGCATTTTTCAATAAAATTCTTAAGGCAGTATGCCATATAGTGCTAGGTTGCTTGATGAAAAATCTCATCGCCTTTTTTCTAACTCTGGCATTCGGGCA
>JALPMN010000517.1:0-14296 GCA_024243835.1 Enteropsectra breve | reverse complement strand
ATTGTACCACTAGCTATGGATTGCACACGCTGAGTTTTATATTTTTGTGCTTAAACAGTTGAACAAGGACTAAATAAAAGTACACCATCTAAATATTAAGAAAAACGAAAAGATAATGCCTCTGTTTATTGATACATGAAACTAACAAACTCACTCAGCATGATGCCATGATCCTCATCAACAGGAAGCACTCTGTAGGCTTCATCCAGCTCTTCCTCTGAAAAGCCACTGTTTCCGTTTTTAAGAATCTGTCTCAAGTCTCCTCTCTTCAAGTAGGCCTTAAAACACTTTTTCAGCTTGTTCTCCATGCTTTCTCTATCAATTCCATTTATCTTTTCTAGCTGTGCTTGAAATTCTGCAGATGTTTTAGGCTCCTCCAGTGCTCCTTCAGCCTTCATTATAATGCTGGGATATCCAATTGCCCTCATCCTATCTTCTGCAGTGCCTTTTCCACTTGTAAATCTCTCGAAGATTTTATCTTTGTAGCCCTCCATATGACGAGTAAATAAAGGTTTTATTTATATTTTTTAAACAGAAAGTATTTTAATAAATAAAGAATTAAAGGGATAGTGCTTACACTTGTTCATACTATCATATTTATTTGTATTTAAGTACACTGTTACGAGCACGTAAAATATAAGCTAAAGTTGCTTTCACTATTGTATAGCAATATATTTGGCTTAAACCAATGCACTTATTTAATCTTATCATTTGGACAAACTCAAACTGCTTCTTAGGCTAATGGCTATATCAGTGAAATAAAGTCTTGTATTTTTTCTACCAGCTCATAGCCCGTCTCGTTGAAATAAACCTGCAGATTTTTAAAATTCTTCATCATTTCGTCATATGCAGAAATTAGTTCATAGAACTTCGCTGAATTTTCTTCGTCTACAAAATCATCATTGAACAGGCTCCTTATCTCCTTAATCTCGTCCATAATTAGATTAATGCTGTTTTTATTGTTTTGTAGTTTCATCTCGGCAATCATCTTTTCTTTGTTTACTTTTGCTTTCAGCAAGTCAAGTATTTTCTTTTCCTTGAAATTCTCCAAGCTCTCGAGTGAGAATCCCTCAGCATTGCCATTGAATGTGTTTATATTCAGAGTATTTCCAATGACCAACAAACAGCTGAACATTTTAACCAGCTCTTCACTCCCCAAAACTCCTTGATACATCGTGTTAAGCTCCTTGATTATCTCGGCATATGCCCTCTGCTTAAATTTGCCTAAAAATTTCATCAAGCAGAGAGAGGAGTAAACTTTCTGCAGGTTTTCTATGTTTTTGAAAAATTTTTCAGCTCGTCCTTCCACCTCATTTGATTTTATATTTTTGAATTCCTCTTCTGTGGGGAAATACTTAATGAGCTGATCCACAAGATTGTCGTTGTTAATCGTTTTGCTATTTATTTTATCTAGCAGCTCATAGTGGGACAGTTTGATTCTTCCGAGCGCAATATTCAGGGAATAGCTTTTTTTGTCATCCCAAATGAATTTCTGTGCTGGGAGGGATGCTGCGCTGCTTTTAGTAGAAGCTTCCTTGGCTACCGTTTTATTCAGGGCTGATTCTGTTACTTCATAGTTCTTAAAGTCATCGAAGGAGAATGATTTTTCCGTATCCTGGTAGGATGTTTTGCTGAAAATAGAGCCTGCTGCTTTATTTGTTTTCTTCCAGGCAATTCCTTTGTACTTCTTTTCACTGAACTTAGATTTGAATGCAGGCGCTGCTTTGGCGCGGTTTCCAAAGCGTCCTCCAAGCTTTGACTTTGCTGGTGCTGCAACCTCAGGCGCACTTTTATTATTCGCTGTACTGTCAAGCTTTGGATTTTCCACTTTAATGCTATCAGTTTTGGCGTTATGTGGTGTATCAGACAGCACAACCATCTGCTGAACATTTTTGTTCATTTTGTCTTGCACATCAGTTTTAATTGCATCACTAGTAGTTGAAGCACTGTTAATTGATGAGATATTATTCAAGGTCTTCTGCCCACACTGCTGGTCCTTGCTTTCAGGTGCCATGCTTTTGCGTGCACTCTCTTTAGCTTCATCAGCCTGTTTTAATTTCTTCAGAAGCTCCTCATTTGCATCTTTCAACACAGTAATCTCTTTCAAAGCATTTTGGTTTTCTTTCTGGGATGCCTTAAGCTTAGCTTCACCATCGTTATTTTCCTGTTTTAGTTTATAGATAGCCTCTCGCTTAAGCTGCAGCTCATTCTCTATTTTCTGAATATGCTCATTTAAGCTATCCACTGCAGCGTTTTCTATGTTATTTTGCTTAATTAAACAAAGATTATCCTTTCTATCCGCGCTAGTTTTATTATCACTTTTCGTTTGTGGAATATCCTGCACATCTGTAGTGCCTACAATGCTTCGATAATAGGCTATCAGCGTGGATGCAAGAGTAGCATAAAGCTGAGGATTCTTAAACTTCTTTTTGCTGTCCTCTAGCATTTTAAAGCTAATAAGCTGGTGTAACGGACATTTGTGCTGCACCAGGAACATCATTTCATTCCCCATACTATCGAGAGCGAGTATATCATTTACCATTCTGCTCAAAAATGTTCCACAGAGGCAGAGTTTTTTTGAATCATGTTCATGCCTGTTGTTCTTTTTATATTTAGAAATAGACAATTTGTTTATATTTTCAAACAAACTATCATACTTTGTTTCCTTCGTATTTGCTGATTTTCTAATTCCGCTGTTTTTATCCTCCGCTGAGAAAAATGTATCTTCAGGCAAGTAGAGAGCCTCGATGCCGTCAGCAACCAGAAGATACTCAGAAAATATGCTGATATCCAGGTGTTCGTATATCTTTAAGAGCTTTGCAATATCGATTTTTATCTTTAGCATAATAAGCACTTCGATGACTGTGCTGAGAAACTGCCTGTTTTTCGATCCGAGCGAAAATTCAATCATTTCCATACCGCTATTTTTGTTGAAAATATCAGTAGTTTCCGCAGCATTTTCACTGAGCGTTTGTTCAATTGTAAATTTTAAGAAGAGCGCTGTTACGAGCGAGTGCCTCTGAAGCAGTTCCCCCATATACTCGGCGATTCTAGCCCTTTTTTCCTTGTTGCTCTGCACTGATACGATCGTCTGTACTTTTTTATTTACACTCCATTTTTGCTTCAGTGTTTCCATTTCTTTTTCAGAGTATCCCATGGATGCAATTATTTCTGCGAATCTTGTGTTTATGTTGAACGGCTTCTCTCCCACGGCTTCTTTGTGCGGCTCCTCGCTGTACTTTCTCAGCCCCTGCTCCAGGATGCCATCATGCTGCTCCAGCGGATAAATCATTTTCTCAGGCATTTTGGGGCAAGGATGTAATAATTTTGTTATCTGAAACTTAATACAACAACAAACAGTTATTTTTACTCAATTTAAAAACAAACTGATATCATACTTAATAGAGGACATACTGATATAAATAGAACGCAAATCAGTTTAAAGATGATGCCCTTAAATTATAAAAATAATGATTCTTATAATAATATGATATAAGGCTATTCTAAACTATAATTTATAAAATGAATTGTAAGAATATAGATTCTTATAATATTCCTATTATGATATAAGGCTATCCTAAACTATAATTTGTAAAATGAATTATAAAAATAATGATTCCTATAATAATTAGGCTATTCCAAACTATAATTTATAAAATGAATTGGAAGAATATAGATTCTTATAACATTTATTTTCAATACATATGTTCAAAATAATCATATGCATTATATTTTAGCCTGAGGATTCAGTTTCAGGACAGGTCTTTAATAAAACGTGTTTCAACGCGGCACTATAGGAAACCAGCATTTAGAGGCCATGATGCTGAAAATATGTCTTCTTGTGATGGGACTGTGCGCCAGGATTGTGGGAATATTCGATGCAGGAAGCACCGGAACACGGCTGACAATGTATCATTTTGCGAACCACACTCTCCGCAAGTCTCTCCTGTATCACTCAGACGGCGGAATGCATCTGATGAGTGCAGCAAATGTTGAGAATACGCTTCGAAAGCTAATTTCCAGTGCAAAACTCACGGCAGGCATTCCAATAGGTTTCTACGGAACAGCAGGATTTAGGGGACTCAGCACCAACCAACAGCAGCAGTATCTAAATATCATCCAAGGGCTGCTTTCCAAGTTTAATCTCAAGGAAATAAAAATTATCAAAGGCACCGATGAGAGCATGCTGGTTCTGAAGGCCTTTGAGTTTCTTTCTCCAGAAACGTCTGATTTTGCACTGATTGATATGGGCGGGCGGTCTCTTCAGGTTGTAGATAAAAACAAGAGCACCATTCACATAAATTCGTACAGTGTTGGCTTTATGGACAGCAGCTGCTGCTACTTACAGCCAGGTGTTCCTGCGAATATCAACTCGCTGCTGTGCCACATGGGCCCTGCCCCTTACAAGTGCATCAGAGACCTCTTTGCGCTGCGCACCATCGATCAGCTGAAAATATCGCCACCAAGCACCCGTCTGGTTCTTCTGAGTGCCTTTTTCAACATCTTCGGGAGATACGGCAATTTAAACTCTCTCAACGGGATGCAGCAGATATTCAATGGGAAGTGCAAGGGGCAGGCAAGCCTTGAGTGCAAACAGATGTATCTGGGAATAGAAATTTTAAAGAATCTCGGGATAAAGGGAGGGTCCAATTTAAACATCACACAGAGCTTAAAGGGGCACAATCTGACATGGGCCCTTGGCAAGGCCCTGGAGATAAATCAGAACTATCCCATAGAACTGTCTAAAGAGAGTGTTTAGAAGAAAACAATAAACTGCCAAATAATTTATCCTTCAGATACTACTTTATCATACGTTAGTACTTTATCATACAGATATTACTTTATCATACAGGTACTACGTTATCATACAGATAATATTTCATCCTTTCTTAAATAAATACTATCAGATGGAAACAGAATATTATTTATTGGGCTCCTTCATTTGTATATTTCTATAAATATTATCAGATGGGAAATTCTTATTATTATGGTTGGTTTCAGTCTGAAAAATGACTCTCTTTTATTTCCATCAGCTTGCTATGGACTATCCTGAAATACTCCTTCTTAGTCTCAAAGTTAAGGGTCTCTTCGTTAATTTCTCCGATCTTCTTGCTGAAAGTTCCAAAAACATCACCACTCTCCAGCATCTCACTGAAAAACTGTCTGTCTATCTTTTTATCCAGAACACTCTCCTCTATGAATTTGCACCCGTTGATTATGCTGTACATTGTGGCAGTGGGAAAGTCCGTGGCATTTCTGTCTGCACAGGCTCTTTCTACCCTGCTCATATCCTTAAGCAGCTTGTCCAGAGCATCCTCTATCTTGGTGAAATTATTTGGTTTTCTTTGTATTTTAAATTTTTCATAATTCATCCGAGGGGTGGCATAAGTTTATTTTCATTTGTGAATAAATCTGAATTATTTTGACAGCAAGGCTGAGAAATAATAATGAAAGTAATTTTATAGTGTTTCTAAACTAAATCTCAGTGTATAAAAGAATAAATTATAGCTTAAAGCATAATATAGATTTCTGCAATAATATCGCCAAAAAGCATAAAATAAATATAAAAAATAATAGAATGTATATTTAAACTATATTAGTTTAATTATGCGAGAAAATATTATATAATGAAAGGAGAATGCTATTTATTGCATTAATAGTGTTTATTATGGCCTTAAGCAATTCATGAAAATTATGCAAATTTTAAACAAACAATTATAAAACCTTTATATGGAAAGCGAAACAAAACTCACAGATATTGCATCAAATGTGCTAAAAAGAGTTGAGCAAGACATGGCCAATGCACTCATCTTCCAAAGAATAGACCTGAACAACATAAGCATCTCGTACATCCATGTAGGCATCGTCTTTACAGCACTGAGCACTGCCCTAATACTCGCCTATTTACTGACACTGGTGCTGCATGTTAAGATTTTCAAGCTGGTTTTCTTTTTCTACAGCATAATAATGCCACTCCTCGCCTGCCTTTCAACGCTAGTCTTCTCGTTCATTGGGGCCACCGTTTACTCCGATATCCTCAACGACGGGCACCGCTTCTTCATAAAGTATATGTATGCCATTCTTCTATACTCCCTTTATGCACCGCTCGTTATTATTATAGACGCCTTGGTGCCCTCTCTCCACTACCTCACGTTCCTGGCCTTTGCCATTGGGACTGAGTATGTTGCCCGTGATGTTATCCTTTCCTCAAGAACCTTCCAGTCCGACCAGCACCGCACTTCTTTTACTGTTATTTCGCTGCTGATGTATGTTGGGTATTTCTGTATTTTGTTCCCGCTTTTCTTCTGAGCATAAATGGAATATTTTTAGATTTCATATTCTAAATAAGAATTATTTAAACGTACTAAATTAAAGATGATAAATATTTATCTTTTTATACTCTAATATCATTTAATAGTGTTAAAAAACTTAGTTACTCAAATCGTCTCACAGTAACTTTTAGGGATTCACTCTTAGCATAATCTTAAGCTTTGCTTTCCGCCGCCTCTTTATTAATATGTGTTGGCTGCCCACCAATAAATAGTGTTAGTTTAGGTGCTACATCTTTTAACAAAAGCGTTCTACCATTTTATTTAATTATTTTTAACTCAGGTTGGTGAGTGCATCATATTCGATAGAGTTATTAATAAAGGTTAATTTAAATTCATTTTATTTATAATTATGATACCTCAATTTATACAAGCATTCTTTAGCGCCGTTCAAATGGTAATATTTACATCTGTCCTGTAAATAAAAATTCATTATTTTGCTATTGCACTGTGAATAAATTTGCTTTTCAGTATTTTAAGCTTGAAAGTATCTCATTCCACACTTCCTTTAGGTTTAGAAGATTGTTGTTCTGGAGCTTAAGCTTCGTACAGCCACTTTCATACGCAAGCGAGAACTTAGGAATCTCTTTAGGGAGACTGATGCCGTACTGGCGCAGCTGTGTCTCTTTGTCGTGCAGGAACACGGCGGCAACCGTGTGCCAGTCCTGAGATGAGAATCCAAATGTGGAATCTGCAATTTTGAATTTTGTGCCATTGTAGGTGAATGCTGGATCCTCCTTGAGAGAAAGACCGGTGCAAAGCTTTCCCTCAGTCAAGAGCGCAGCCAAATTTTGCTTGTTCACGGGACTGAGTGCATCGCTCGGCACCAGAATATAGTGGGCTTCACTCAGCGGTGGTATTTCGTAGTTTTTGCTGTGGTGCGTGTGGAATGGCGAGACAAAGAATCCCCGAACCTGGCTTGGCTTGTAGTTGGCGATATCCATCCGTATTGATGCCTGGTCTGGATAGCTTATTGCCTGCATTCCCTCTTTTTTGCATTTTACCATATAATCTGCAAGTGGTATTTCAGAGTTAATAAGGAAGAACAGAACCGCAGCGAGATTGTACTCTTTGGATTTTTTCGAGGGGAACACCACGGCCGTGTGTGCTGAGTACTTGACTCCATTCACAAAAACACTATCTTGGGTTATTTTGCATGACTCAATGCTGCTGCTGGCCCTCTTTAGAATGTCCATGGGCGAGGCAGAGGCGGATTTTAAATTTCTGTAAAAAACTAAGAATTTGGTGCAAATATGAGAAAAGAGACCCAATAGCCAGGGATTAACCAGAGGGAAACGATAATATGCATATTATAAATATCCAAAGAAAAACAATAATATTTTGTAGATTGAGAATTTGACACACGAAAAAAATAAATTTTGCGTTAGATAGAGCACTTTATTCATTGAGGCACGAAGTTTTTGTAAAGCGCGTCCAGAGTCTTGTTGTAGCTTGCCAAGTGTTCAAGCCTTCTCCTAATAAGAATCTGCCAGTTGGAACTTACTAGCGTGACCAGCACAAGCAGTGCAACGAAAACAATACGCAGAGACTTATGCATAGGCAAATTTTATTATTTTTAAAAATACCTCAATCAAGAAGGAAATTATATTATTGATTATGAATAATAGCATGTAATTAAAGGGTCTTTTACTTTTGCTACGAAACTTTCACATTCATTTGGTCCAGCATTTCCTTGATTATTTTCTTCCTATGCACCTCCATCATGCCATCCCAGGAAGAATAGACAATGCTAAACAGCAGCAAGAAAACAAAAAGACTTACAGCTAGTGTGATCATTGCTGCTGGTTGACATGTTATTATATTTGAAGAGATCACATATTTTAAGATCTCAAAATTTGTCATATCGTTTGGCGTTTTGAATTAAAAAGATACTTTAATGAATAAATCATGGTTGATATGAGTTTTAAAAGCGCAATGTGTTTTACTTTGCTAAAACAGCCATTTATCATTTAAATCAGTTATTTTTGGAAAACATCATCAGCTTTTAAATTAAAATGATGCTGCAATCAAACTGAAGAAAAGCCTGAGCTTAAGGTGTAGTTAATACGACTATATAGCTATATAGACTCTTAAATATGAGAGAATACGTTTGAATACCCTTATTTTAATGCAGTTCGTATAAAGAAAGGAATTCATGTTATTATTTGTCATTAAATTGATCATCACTGTTGGTTCTAAAACGAGAGGCACCACTGCTGTTTCTTTAATGGTATTGGCGAAACCAAGTTGAACGTTTTGTTTGAATGCCGAAAGCGCTTAAATTTTTAACGTATATAAAATTCGGCATAGTTTATAGCCAGCATCATCGAATTGACACTTTGATAAATCTTATTGCCTACAGTTTCCTATAACGACCTATTATTTCAAGTTAGGAATATCTGCTCTCATAATGAGAAATAACTCTTTTTTAACTGTCGCAGAGTAGTCATCAGCATTGTGCTTTAGCATCAAAACATCAAACGCATTAGGACTTGTTTCAGAATACGTTTATTTGCTATTTATTAAAACTAAATATACTTAGAGAGTACTGTATTCAAATAAAAATTTTTAGAACTAAAACCTCAATAATTTAGCCCACTGGCTATTAGTCATTAATAATAGTCGAGTTTGCAACAGCAGTATCCATTATTTCACTACTATTAGTGTATGCAGCATTCCATATTAGAATTGCCAAATTCAGGTTTTTGCGTTGTGAGGACTGCTTAGAATAACTATATCCTGATACAATCACATTTACCTATCATAATCCATTTCGTGTCATATATTTTAAATATTCGAGCTATAGAAAATATCTAATCGTTCTTTAAATACACTTTCTGGCCTAAACCTTGACTTCTGTAATACAAAGAGTAAAGATTATAGACTTGAAATTTTTATAGAGGGACCACCGGCAAATGCCATGTTTTACGGCATCTCCTCTTTGCTTTGTGCTCACTGGCTTACTAACCTGTTCAATTTAATGATAGAGTTTGAAAAAGGTATCCTAACATCAATTCTATAAAATAGCGTATAGCCTTGACTCAACAGGTAACCAAAATAAGTTGTTTAAAAAACTGTTTTATATCTTTAATTAGCTTAGGCTGAAGGTGCTTTCTTTTTTGACTTCATTCTGTAAAAGAACTCACGCATGACAAACTCCCTTATTTTCTCTAGTTGTTCTTCTGTCCATTTCGGTATTACAACGGTAAATAGAATAAAGAAGAAAAACACTCCGAGTATCCTTAGCTTAATCATGGTATATGACTTCTGCAAACATTTTGCTTTAGTTTAAAGATCATAACCAATTAAATCACCATTTTTAATTTCTGATATCACTGTAATAGAGAATACGCATTGAAATGGGCAGTTAAACTCACTGCCATACAAGTAGCTTAAGTATCTTTATGAATATATGTTTATATATAAGATATAGCCTTTTTAATAAGGAAAAGACAAACACTTGTTTATTCGCTCAAATTTAATTAATATTGAGCAGCGTTGTCTTGCCTACTTAGTTTCTCGGCTCTCTCATATTTTTTAATATGCATTGCAAACCTTGTCTGCCAAGAGTGGTATGTGCATGCAAGGGCAACCAGCATAATAAACAGAATTATCGTTCTTATCTTGAGCATTGATCATCTTTTCTATTATTTTTTATAGCTTAGAATCTTCCTGATTCCATATAAAGAAAGATAAATCATTTCATTGGCACTGGCATTTGGCTGTTATGATCTTAATGCCCTTAGTTCAATATTATAGCCGATTAATATTAATAGTTTATATCTATTGTTAACGCTATAGTTTATTAATTAGCAAGTGTGGAGCTTCCAACAACAACTGTTGATTATTTACTTTCTGATCAGAATTAATTTATAAGCAACCGCTTTATTCTTTTTTTATTTTATCGCCATCTTAGTACCAGAAATAGTACTTTGCGTTCTTTTAAACCAAAGTCTACATTCATTTACAGTTATTTTATTACTAATATGCATGCACTAAATAAGCACAATCCCTTCAAAATTAGTGCTGGAAGCTCACTTAAACACAATATGCTTTTTAGAGATTTTTTATGAAGATTTTATTCTAGAGACTTAAAAAATAGGGTGTTTGTATTTAGATGCTATGTTTTAAGAGATATTTTATACTGTATGCCTATTTTAATTATATCCTTCTACATTTTTCCTTCTGTTTAATCTCTCGAGCTTTGCCTTTCTTCTCACATGTCGTGTAAACATTGTTTGCCAGAAAACATGCGTATTAGCAAGCACCAGGAACATAATAAGCAGAACTATCGTTCTTATTTTCAGCATTGATCAGTTCTTTCTCTGTATTTTATAAGTGTGATATTTTCTGATGTAAGTAATATAGGCTAGCCAAAATAAGATCCAATCGCTCTGCATAGCTTTATAGCCCAGATTAAATAGTGTCTTAATCTTAAAGCCGGTGAAGATCACTTTGAATTCGGTATGAAGTATAATTAAATGAAATATTATAAAAATCAATATTTATAATATTAAACTGACATCATTCAAATCATGATGAGACAGAATCTTATATTCCATTTGTGTTAATGACTATAAGGAATAGAATTGGAATAGAGCACTTAGCTAACTTTTACGAATCTTATGCTTAATTCTAAAGTAGCAAATACTTAGTCCTGTTTTAATTAAATACTTTTTAAACGCTAATTCAATTGTAAAAGAAGAGCTTAGTCAAAGTTTTAGTTGAATTATAGCACGTCTTTAGAAATGTGTTTATTCTAATTGCATTTCATAGAAGACATAATGAGATTTGTGTTTTATTTTGGCGAGCTCATTCTTCTCCATCACTAGCATTTTGCGGCTCTATCTTCAGAAAATCGAACCAGCTGCTGTACCAATTCGCCGAAACAACTGTTAACAGAGCTGTCAAAATAATAAGCATACTAAGAATTGCGTTTTTACCCATCTGGGGGTACTTAGTAAAAATTTATAATACAACAGGCATTAGTTTAAAATAATGTTTATTCATAGCTATCATGACTGCCTTGATGCAGTTTACGTCTCAAGACATTCCTTAACTTCGCCTTTCTAATCATCTCATAGTATAAATCAAAGTTTTGAGCAGTAACAATTAGTATCATCATTACCAAGAGAAACAGTATAACGGCTATTCTGACCTGACCCATAACATGCAACAAATTTTTGCTTAAATACTTTTAATTTGATAGTATTTCAGATGAGAATCAAAGGTAATGATGGAAAGAATTTTACTAATGAGATAAATTTTTATCTTAGTAGTCTAAATCATACACAAACAAATGATTGTTTTCTTTTATATGTATTGGCATGGACAATTTGCCTTGAATTTTAATTTAATTTACAAATTAAAATCAAATTAATTAAAAGATTAAGATCATAGCATCGAGCCGACGAAAAAATATAAAATATCTAGCTAAACAAAGCTTTGATAAGGTTTTATCCATCAAGACTTACGCAACTATCTAAAAAGCTATGCTGCTAGCATTGTTTCGTTTTTTAATGCCATATCCATTCAGTGCCTTCATTATCCTATTCAGATTAAAACTGAAATGAAAATATTTCAGATTCATATTTTTTAAAACTCATTGCGCTAATTTTTGTACGAAAAACTCCTGAATGTTGAAAGCTTTATGCTTGAAGGGGTTTAACATATTAAATTGTTGAACTTCCATGATTTGTGCTCATCTTCACTGGATGTAAATGCCGAGATAATTTCATTTTCTTGCATGCTTAGAAGCAGTACGCAAAATGCTATCATTTAGACTATTGGCCCAATGGGACAAAGTATGTATGCGTTCAAATCAAGAAAAAACCCAAACGAGCAGATTTTATTCAGCTTTAAAATAGTCACAAACCTTAATTATTTACAACCTTTTGCAGAATGATCTTTTCTCAGTCAAACCCCACAATTAAGATCAAATATTATGTGTTTACTATTTTTATCCTATATCGAATGTTAAACAAACAAAAGAAGCTCAGCAAAATTCTTTTTTGCCTTATTTTAGGGTTAGCATGCTATACCTCTGAGGTATCCAGTGGAAAAACGCTAGTGCCCAACGATCCTTCTTATACATACGGTAACTGTGAAAGTGCCATAAAATTTCTGCTTGCAGCTTCTAATATAGGCGAGCTAATCGAGGCTAATAGCAAGCCTATCCACCGGTTGATTCATGAAGTTGTGCAAAGTTATAAGACCGAAAGCTCTTCGGAAAAACTTGCTCTTTTATATGAACAAATAATTCAGGCAGTGGTTGAACGTCCGTCAGAAAAAAATCTTCTGGTCGTCCTGCTTTCTAAAGCCCTGGATGGAGAAAGATCTGATAAAAATAAGCTTTTTGAAATTAAATGTAGAGTGGGTTTAAAAAACTTAATCACTGGAGAAACACTAGAAAACACTCTTTTGTATACCAGTATAGTTTATAACTGGCCATTTAGTGGCATAGGCGAGAATTTTGATAAGTGTGCTCTCATTGATTATAACGTAAATGCCAACGTTCTTATGAAGAAAACAATGACAAATCTACGGGCAATTTTGCAGAAGGACTGTTGTATTTTCAAAGACACGATACTCCCGAAAAATATTATTTTTAACCCTGTTTTCTATCAGGGAGAAGCCATTGCCAGAAATGCCTTTGAGCCATGCTTTGTTTATACAAGCAGGGACTCGACTACTGAAGTAAAATATGTGCTAAAAGCAGTGTTATATCAGGAAAGCGGCGGTATTTTTAGTGGTGAATGCAAACAGAAGGTCTTAGTTTTTAAAGAGCCTGCAGAAAGACAAGCAAAAATGAAAATGCTATGTGGTTTAAGTGCCAATGCAGTCCAGTTTTTAATGTACGAGCAGGAGAGATAGCCATCTAAATTTTTCGTTGGTTGCCCACTTACTTAGTTTATTTTATTGCTGAAGACGCACTACGGCCAAAGTTTAATTATTCATTAAAATCTTTTACTGTCTCATGCCATTACTAAAGAATACAGAGCAGCAACATTCTACTCTTTATTATTTTTACCTTGATATACCATTTAGCTATATTTGTACTCTAGTAAAAATTGGTAAAATATGAAATAAAGGGACCCTGGTGAAAGAAGGGGACCGAAGTGAAAGAAAGGGACCTTGGGGAAAGAAAGGGACTGAAGGATAAAAGATGATACGAAAGTGGATAAGTAACCATAATACTTCATTCAATGTTAGATGTTATTTTTGAAGGCTTAAATATTGCAAATGTACTGTTTTAAGAATTATGTGTATTTTAATAATGGAGCTTGCAAATAGGTATTTTTAAAATATTTGAAACTTCCATAGATATATCCGACCTTTAAAAAATTAAAAAAACAAATATTTATTAAATAAAGTAAAGTACTATGCGCAAATACCGGTTATATAATAAAAGTTGACGAGTGAGTTATATATTTACTAGTGATTATATTTACTTTTGATAATATAGAAAATAACTGTACTATTGGTGGGGATAACAATATCTAGTTAATTGTCAGAAGACTATTAAGATAAGATCATCATATGAAAATAGGCATCTAATGCTCGCTCAGGTAAATAGTGTTAAAACATTAATTTAAATAATATGTCTAGATGCTATAAAATCAAAATAATCTAAATGCGATATTAAAAACCAAGCTGTCTCAAAACTTATATGGAGAAAATATAAATGCCAATCCCTATTGATTCATAAACGGACTATTTAAACATCACTAATAATATGCTGCGATATATAAATTTTAGATAAGTTTTCCAAATCTACTTATTTATACTATTAACTGACGGGGCATTGTAATTTATTTGAAAATCTAAGATATTTATAAGTATGTAAAATACAGATGCATTCATACCATTTAACTATTTTATCATTTGTATTTACTGAGAATTTAAAGAAATATTATAAAGTTTTGGCTTCTTTCATAATGAATATTTATAAAGAACTAATAAAAAAA
>JALPMN010000587.1:0-24805 GCA_024243835.1 Enteropsectra breve | reverse complement strand
AGCGAGTTGGCAAATACGATGTCTCTCTTGATTAAAAAGATGCCCTGTCCAAATAAATTTACCAGCTCCGTATTTCCAATCACCTGTGCAGCATCAGTCAGCTGCCTCAAAAGCTCCTCAAGACGCTTGAAGGTTCGTATTATGCTGCCCTCGAAAGCAGATGTTGTTTCGCATATTTCGACAAATGTGCTTCCGCCCATCCACAGCTTTACAACATCCATCAGCTCATAAGAGAAATTCTCCAGATAGTCCTCCACCACAGCGTTGATTCCACAGCCGTTCATGGCCTCACACACTTTTTCTACCGAGCTTCTCAGAATTTTAAAGCACTGCTCATTTTCTTCGCTCAGAACAACACCCTCATTTGAATGCTCCTCACAGATTGTGCAGCTCAGCAGTGCTATCATATTTGGCAGAGAAAGTTCGTTGAATGAAGAATTAAAAATCATTTCCGTAATCACAAGCTCATCACCAGTGCTTATTTCAGAAGCCATTTTTCCCTTAAGAAGCACCGATGTTTCATCTATGTGCTCTAGTCTTTTCAGAATGTTGATCATCTTTCTGCACTCGCTCATGTGATAAACCTCCTTTAGTTTGTTCAATGTTGCCAGTTTTTCCTGCACAGCCTCCTCTTCTATTGCCTTCTGTGCGCATGCGACAGTTTGGTCTAAAACCCTGTTTTGATTAGCACTATTTTTAAGCTCACACTCAACAAGGCACTTCCTTGGCTGGTTCTTGCAAATAAGGCAGTTCTCAAAATCAATGCCTGGAATCCTCTGCTTTATTTCTTCATCAACAGACAGTATTTCACTGTTTATTTCATCTTTGTATTCCATTTTCTTAAATCTCTTAGCAAAGCTTTTTATTTCCGGTTTGGCTCTGAAATCATACACATCACAAACCTGCTCCAGTTTATATTCTTTTATTTCAATATCTTTGTTTGTCAGTACAAACACACTCACATAATCAGCTCTGCTCCCGCATGTCACTGACTTTACGATGCAGTTCTTAACAATCAGCGGAAGGCCATGGCGTGGTATTAAAATATCAACAACCCTCCCTCTCTGCTGTATGTAGTCCCTGTATGTTGCAGAGAGCGCCTGTGCTCTTGCAACCAGAAATCCTTCTCTCTTTGTGAGCAGGGCATAGTTTTCAACAATAAACTCACTATTGTCCGCTCCTGAAAGCTGTTTAATTCCATTTAGAGACTCATAAAGCTTGTTCTGCTCAATAAGGGCGCTTCTGTAGGCCTGGTAGTGGAAAAAGCTGCGGCTTAAAACAAAAAGAGGATCCAAATCTTCTACCCGCAGCAAATTAAGCACCATGTTGTAAGTAAGTCTGAACGCTGAGTTGAGTTTATCTGAGCAGGCAGAAAACATGAGTTTTACGCTTGGCATCGAAAGCACCTCTGTTACCAGGCTGATGCAGATACCCTGCTCGTCTAGCCCACGGCGCCCGGCCCGTCCACTCATCTGGATGTACTCGCCAGAAGTAAGGAGTCTTCGAGATGTTCCGTCGAATTTTCTCAGAGCAGTGAAAATTACTGTTTTAGCCGGCATATTAAGGCCAATGGAAAAGGTCTCTGTAGCAAAAAGCACTTTAATGAGACTTTCTTGAAACAGAATTTCCACAATCTCTTTTATGATAGGGAGAAGACCTGAGTGGTGAATTCCAATTCCGCGCTGTAAAAGTGGAAGGATGCTCTGTATCAGCGGCAGATCCTGGTCCTCCTTTCTCAGAGAGCCTATCGCATTGTTAAAAATCAGTTTCACTGTTTCTTTTTCCTCTTCGTTTAAAAAATCTTTTTTAACTTTAATTGCGTAGTTCTCACAGTCTTTTCTGGAAAATGAAAATACAACGGCCGGAACATTTACCCGCTCCAAAAGATTTGCAATTGATTTGCTGACATCCACCCGCTTTACTGGATTTCTCATTGCATCGTTGAATCCCTTGATTCTCAACTTGCTGTCTTTTACCAGGTAAAGATCATCGCTGTAAAAATAGTGAATCAGAGGAATAACACGCTTTTCTGTGTAAACAACATGCACTGCCTGCTGCGTGGTGCTGCAGATCCACTCGGTGAACTCAAGCGCATTCGGAATTGTTGCACTCAGAAAAACCATTCGCGCATGCTTTGGCATGAGAATAATCGTTTCTTCCCAGACAACGCCTCTTTCGCGGTCGCGCATATAGTGAATCTCATCAAAGATAATCCAGTGCACCTCACGTATCACTTCTGAGCCGCGGTAGAGCATGTTCCTCAGAATCTCAGTCGTCATTACGAGGCACGTTGCCGTTGGGTTTATCGTAACATCCCCAGTCATAAGACCAACATCTTTGAATTCCTCACAGAGTTCTCGGTATTTCTGATTTGAAAGCGCCTTTATTGGTGATGTGTAAATAACGCGCTGGCTGTTCTTCATCGACTGGGCTATCGCATACTCAGCGACCACAGTCTTTCCGCAGGATGTGTGTGCACTGACCATTATCGATTCATCGCGTTCTATCGCACAGAGAGACAGCTGCTGGAAAGTGTCAAGCTCAAACTTATAGGTTTTTGCATCGCATTTTGGAATGCGGGGAAGATCTTCGTAGCTCGTTCCAAACGGAATGACAGCCTCGTGTCTCGTTCCGTTGACAAAGAACTCGTCCCTCACCTCGCACTTGGGCTCCTCTTTAATCAGCTCAAGTGGCTGCTTCAGCGTCGTATTGTCCTCAAAGATGTCATAATAGGCATCTTCCATGGGATGTAAAACAAATAATATTTTTGAAAAATTTGTATATCTTGAGCGAATATTTACATGTAAAGAAACTGAGTTTCTTCTTACGCAAATTTAATTATCAAACCAAAATAGGTATTTTGCATGGATAATTAAATTTGCTGCACCAATCGAAGATCATTTTAAAATGGATTTTCACATCCAAATAGATTTATTTCTCCAGTTATAAAACTGTCTGATGAGTTTCCATTTTGAATATTGTTGGATGATTAATACCTTTTTAATTTTATTTAATTAGATACCCATCTTATGAATAATCCTTCTGATATTAACAAATATGAAAGTTCTTCTGTGCATTGCATATGGAGTTTTATCACGCTCTATTAATGGTTTTGTCTAAATATTTGTGAAAATTTTGTACCGAGATGGAGAAAGCCTATGTATTTAGAGAATCGCCATATGAACCATCGCCGGTTAGTGCGCTCTGCTCAAACAACACCGTTATAGTGGCATTCAGAAAAAACCGTGCGGTAAATCTGATTGACTCAAAAACCAAGCGCTGCTTTCTAACGCACCAACTGCCAAAAATAGTGGTATCAGCCAAGTTCATTGACTTGAACACTGTGCTGTGTCTTACGGCATGCAAACACATCCTTCTGTTCAACACAGAAACAATGGGCCATGAAGCGCTTGGCGTTACAGCCGTGTGCTTTGACTGTACTTTTGTGTCAGCCAGCTTTACATCCAGAAATTTCATATGCGCAAATGAAAAAAACGAAATAATGGATATTAAAAATGGGAAAGCATCGGTGCTTTTCAGGGAGAAGAGCAGAATCACCAGTATTCTGCTGTCTGGTCAGCATATAATTTATGGGACAGAGAACGGATTTATCAAGACGCTGAAATCAGGAAGCATTGTGTCTGAGATTGAAGCCAGTGGCGCCATAACACGCTTAATAGAAGCCTTTGAAAATGACATGAAGCGTTGGGTTGCTACCTCATCAGATGGAAATGCATTCTACATCGATGCTGAGAACAGCATGGTACTGGATAAGATAAAAATAAGGAACCATCCTCTTACAACAGCAGTATTTCTAAACGGTATGGTGCATATTTCGGGTGTTGATTCCAGGCTTGCCGGATTTTCATTTCTTAACGACAAATTCGTAAAATTTGCACAGGCTGACTACCACTGTGCAGAAGTGCTGTGCTCGGCAGTGGACAATGATGAAATCCTTACGGCTGGTGAAGATACTTGCATTGCTGCGCATTCCATGACTGATACGCGATATTTTGCCAGAATCATTTATGATGCCTGCTTTAAATATGGACAGACCTTGAATTACATTTACAGATACTCAAACAATACATTAGATTTATATAATGAAATAGATTCTTCGAACACACAGTCAGAGGAGTGTCAGGCGGATGAGAAAGGCAAGGCTCTCGATGCATCTAGCAGTGCCGCTGGAATCAATACAACTGCAAATGGCGCCAGTGATAAAATTTTATTCAAAATATCCGAAGATGTTTTGGTGGGCCTCAACCAAAATCAGGCGAAATTCAACTATTTTCTAAGTGTAAAGCGCAAGGAAATGATATGCTCTGCTGCTATAAGTTTTGATGAGAAATACTATGCAGTTTCAACTGCTGCTGAAACAGTTTTCTTCAGTCTTTTCAGGGGTTCTAAGTTAGTAATCGAGCAAATAAGAAAGTTTGAGCCTGCAAAGCAAATAATATTCACTGATAAATATCTGATTCTGGTCTGCCTGAGCAAAAATATCTTGTTTTTTGATTTAGAAACATTCAAAATTGCACATAAAAGACAAATATCAGATTTAAGGGAAAATATTTATCTTTACCAGAATAACATAATTCTGAGCCACTCGAAAGTAATGGTGGATCTTAGTGATCTGAACAACGAACAGAAAATAAATATTGAGGGAGAAGTCGTTGATGTTGGCTCTGCTCATCTGCTTGTGCAGCAGGAGAAGGAGCTTTATGCCACAGATCTGTCTGGAAGCTACAAAAGAGATCTTTCCAAGTATGGAAATCCATTCTGCTTTGTAAACGACAATTTCATGTGTGATGAAAAATATCTCTTCAAGCTTGAGTCGAAATTTATGAGAAAATACGAGATTGGCAGCCTGATCCACGGGATGGTTGCGAAGAATGATGTTTTAATTGTCTTTCAGCACAACTGGGGCAGCGTAAAGTCTCAGTTTAAGAAGAGCGTGTTTAAAGAGAAATATTCAAATAAATAATTTTTTCTAAGTTTAATCTAAACATACATCTATTAAGATCTGTGCGTCTATTAAGATCTGTGCGTCTATTAAGATCTGTGCGTCTATTAAGATCTGTGCGTCTATTAAGATCTGTGGGTTTGAGATTTAAATGGAGTTGCCTTCTTTTTTTCTTCACTATATTTTTTATAATGCTTATTTGTATTTATGCTTATATATGATGGTTTATGCTGATTTATATTTATGCTGATTGGATGGAGAATATTCAACTACATCAAGGAAATAAGGACAAATAAAGACTTCATGTCCGCATGCAACATCGACATGAGAAAGCACATGCAAGATCTTTACAGGAAAAACAGTAACAAGGAACTAACTATTTATTCCGCCGCATCAAAGCAGATTGAGCTGGTCCTGATGGATGAAAGTCTCGAACTGCGCCTAAGAGTCTGGTCAGTAGAAAATACCATTTCACTTATCCTGGAAAAAAGAAATGTTAATGATGTTCATATGGCTCTTGAGGACAAAAATGTTTCTTTTTTCAGTGAAGAAACCAACGTATTTAGTTTGGAATTTTACAGGTCCTGCGATGCCCGTTCTTTTATGGGCTATGCATCAAGAAACAGACAGAAGAGAAAATTCAATGAAGCCATGAGGAAATTAACATGCTATAACGAAATGCAAATTTTAGCATTTTTGGATGCTAATAAGAATGAAACAAATATCATGAGTTTTAGTGTGTTTTTAGGAAAAATGGAGCAAATAAGCATGAGAGATGGACGCCTTCTATTTTAAACAAAGAATATACTTTATTCAAATAAAAATTATGATCATTACAAAGAAGGATGTTAATTGCTAATAAAGTTTGCAAATAGTCGATTTTAAATATTACGGATAAATATTCAGTTTTAATTTTTATGACAAAATAGTCGATTTTAATTCTTATTGAGAAATCAGCACGAATATGAAAACCTCTAAATCGATAATTTTATATTTATTTACTTTGATAAGTTGCCCTAAGCCCGTCTTGAAGCATCTCAAGTCTCTTCATATAAAGAGACTCATCTATAAGACGAGTCTTTTTGTTTTCTGCTGCTTTTTCTGAATAATTCATTTTCATCGCCTCTGAAAATATTGAATCTTTAAACCCAGTGGCAAGATACTCTGCCTCGTCTTCGATAAGAAGTTTCTCAAGAGTCAGCTCATTTATCTGTGCGAGTATGGAATTGTAGTATTCATCCGATACCAGCCGTTGTTCATAGAGTGATACGACACTTCTTAGCTTGTTCTTGAGTGCTTCTATGCTGGTGATGCAAAAGCGGGCGGCCTTGAGCAGCTGCTTCATCTGCACGGGCACCGGTGAGTCGCTCATATTATAAAACTCAAGCAGCTCGGTGTTGGATGTTTCTGGTTCTTCCGTGCTCTTTCTTCTGACAAAACTGTATATTAGAACGGCTGCTGATAGTGCACCAAACACAGCGTATGGCAACATGGGTAAAATTTTAATACTGTAAAAACATATAAAAATAAAATGATAGCACACATCTGGTGATATGCGGTTTAATTTAAATAATATGAGTCAATGCTTCATTTCTGGTAAAATATATCCAGGATAGTCTTTATAAAACGAAGTGTCAGGCACGTGTGAATAATTTATAAGATTTTTCCTTACTAACTCCTTGAATACCTAAAAACGCAGTTATCATTTGAAAAAATTATCGGCAAAATGTCTACTTAAACATTTGAAGTAAAAGTTTATCATAACTATTGTAGTAATTAAATTCCACACCAAGCTTTTAGAATTAGCGTTTTAGAATTAACGCTTTTAGAACTTACGCTTTTAGAATTAGCGCTAGAGAGAACTTGAGCTAGAATGAACTTTCGCTAGGTAAATTCAAACTTAAATAAATAAGAGAATAAATTTTCTAGATGCACTATCATGATTAATGATCAGATTTAAAAAAAATCAATATGTGATAAATTAAAATTAAATTACTCTAGATGATCTGCAATTACTTCCTTCAGGTTATATCATTTGCGAAATGCTGGAATATGTAATTTCAACTCATAAAAAGGGCTTTGTGCATTATTGTACCCTTTTTTCTGTCCTGAATCGATTATTAACTGGAATTTCAAAATTTTATTGGTGATCTGCAAATATAAATATTTTTTTCACAGAAAGGGGTATGAAGGGACTAGGAATACTGCTAGGGATTTCAGCCGTAGCGTGCACAGCGGCACAGGCGTTCCTTACGCCGCACAAAAGTTCCTATAGCGACAAGCTGAGGGTGAGTTTTTTCAGCGATGCGCATCCCAAGAAAAAAGAATTTGCGCTGATGGATATCGATTGCTTCCACGTGCTATATAATATAGTTTTCGGCCCAGAGTCGATACAAATGAAAGATGACGAAATGCAAAAAATCCGCTTGTTCTTACAAGTTTACAATGAGATTATTGAGTCTACAGAGGTGGCTAAGCTAAATCAAGATGAAGAGCAATTTAACAGGGCCATTAGAGAAGAATTGTACAATCGCAACAGAGAGATGTATGATTTTATTGAGAATTTAGAGCCTAAAGTTATTGATGTGGATCTGAAGAAAGCTCCTCTTAATCTTGATATTGTAGAGCTAATTGTTAATATGAGAACTAAAGTATTACACACTTCAGATCTAAAGATAAATGAGATAGCAGAGATATATCTTTGTGAGCATGAAGAGCTTAGTCCAGAAAACAAGCCTAGCATAATATACACATTGCTCTATGATATATTTCTCATTTTCGATTTTCTTATCTCTAAAGGGACAAAGAATACCGTTGATTTTTTCAACAAGGGCTTTCATATGCGGGTGAACGGTGAGATTCTATTTGCATCTAATATTGTTTATTTCATGCAGAAGGAAGGAGCTTCTTCAAGCGCTCTTGTGAATGGAGACAGTCCACAAGAAACGGTTTCTGGGGTAGAAGAACCTGGGTTACTTGAGCTCTTTCGAACGAAGCTACAAGAGGATTTAATAGAAAGGCGAGCCGAGGAGAACATTGAAAAGGCTAAAGCAATCAAAAAAGCTGCTGCCACTAAAGAAAAACTCGATACCGCTGCTGTTGAAAAGTTAAATGCTGAGAAAAAAAAGTTAAATGCTGATAAAATAACACCTGATATTGATGCTGATAAAGAAGTTAAAAAGAAAGCTAAGGACCGTGATGATTTTATCGCTTGCCTTAGAATGCACAAGTTCATAGAAGCAGCTTTTCTCACCATAGGCGTACATGTTGATAAAGACAATGAAATTACTGCTATTGTATTTCAGTTCGATAATGTTCCAATGAAAATTGGGCTGTTTGAGAATCAAGAACTGTTTTTACAGCCAGAGACGTCATTTTTAAAAGACTATACACAAAGCGCGGATGTTTTGATTCTTTGCAACATACTCGAGGAGGATCGCTTCAAAATGAGAAAGCTTAGTGCGGTGCTGCCTAGAAAGCTGACTAATTGGGTCAATGAGTTCTACAGCGCACTGATGGTCTTGTTCCCCGAAATAACTGAGGTAGAAGCTGTGTGTGATGAAAATTCAGAGTACAATCATTTGCTGGAGAAAAATACAGATTTGCTGGAAAAAAATATAGACTTTCTGGAGAATACGAGATCGCATTTTGATGAGTTTTACGAGTTTATTTTTGCCTGTGCGAAAGAGAAATTGAAAAATCTTACTGGATTTGGCATCGAGGGCTTCTATGCACTGAGTGATGGAATAATAGCCGAACTGAGAAATACGCCTCTCATAAAGTTCTGCTATAAAAGCTCCTTTGGGCTCAACGACTATATTTTTACAAATTTGCTATTTGCCGAGAAAAGCATACTATCTGATAATATGAAAGAGGCTAAGTGCTATTTCAATGCTGCACATCTAATGAATGATTATTTCAACAGATATGGAAAAAAGAATTCACTTAATGTACTGACCACCTTTATGACGACAAACAACATCTGTACCACATTCCCTAAAAAATATAAAGAGGTAGTAAAGGAAATAAAAACTCACTTTATTGGTGAAAAACTGGTAACAAAGGATACGGAAGGAAAATTGCTGTTAAGTAATGTTAACAGCGAAGTGAAATTTGAGGTTAAGACTTTGAATGTTCTGAAAAGAATTATGATACATGATAAGGTTTCGCCTATAAAAGTACTTTTGCAAAAGAAGGGTGTAGAGGTAAATGATGAATACGCAGATCTCGATGGAAGATATCTATTTAGAAATTGCAAGACTGATAAATTTATGATGCCGCTAGACGAGAAAAACGTTGAACTATTGAGAGTACTTAGAGAACTAAAGCCTGTCGATAGGCAGCCTGAGATCAAAGTGGCTGAATTCTTCTTAAATGATTCGAGTCATCATAGCTTAAATGATATGGACAAGGCAATATCAAAACTGCGTTGGTGTACGAAAACTGTGATTCTTAATTACCCGGCAACAAAGCTATTCGACTTAAAGAAAGACTCAAATGGGAAACTCTCAAAAGAACTTGATTATAATACTATCAATACGAAAATAACGGATTCTATCCAACGAATTATTGAGAAAATGTTGCTTTATAGAAAGAATGATATTAAGAGATGGAATAAAATCAATTTGATTGTGAAACTGCGATATACTAAAAAGACACCTTTGGATAAAGACCTCATCAGGGAACAAATACTTGCTAAGCTGAGGAAGCATATCGATCCACGAGTAGTGGAAAAGAAAAGAGAGTTGGATAGAGAAAAAGAGACGCACTTCATTACTGAGTTTAACAACGAAAGAGAAGCGAGATACAAAGCGGAAGCCGAAAAGAAAAAGAAGGAGGCTGCTGGAGATGAAGTTAATGATGAAGAAGCGCCAGTATATATACACAGCCCGTGGGTGCCGTCAAGTGAACTCTTCGATCCTTTAGATCTTATAAAAATTGAGTTGGATGAGTACGATATAAGACAAATTGATCTTATTGATAACATCTTTATTAGATAAGGAATGATTAAACTATCTTTACCATCATTTATGTTTTTGTCAAATGCTATATTTCCAATTAAATGCTATATTTCCAATTAAATGCTATATTTCCAATTAAATGCTATGTTTCCAATTAAATGCTATGTTTCTAGTTAAATGCAATATTTCTAGTTAAATGCAATATTTCTAGTTAAATGCAATATTTCTAGTTAAATGCAATATTTCTAGTTAAATGCAATATTTCTAGTTAAATGCAATATTTCTAATTAAATGCTATATTTCTTGATTTGCCCTTATAAAGATGAGATGTATGCCGTGGTTAGACAGCATGCATTCTTAGTATTCAATTTATATCCTAAGAAGCAAAGTAAAATATGGCATTTATCTTTTAAAAAAGTACGAGTCTTATACTTGTTGTTCTATAAATCATTAACAGATGGCATTATAATTTTGAATATTTTAAGCATAAATTATTGCTGATTTACAAAACATAAATAGAAGAGCATTTTAAGTTTTATGTGGGGCTACTATCTAGGAGCGCTTTTAAAGATTGCATGTACTGCTGACAACTTGCAGCGACAAGCATCATTCAAGTCTATCGGAGAGGCCAATGCTGCTCAGGCTGCGGATGCCATAAGAAGATATGCTGGATTAGGACAACGGCCAGAAACTATAAAGGAAGAGAATTATGCGGTTTCTCATGTCTTTGAAGAAGTGAAGTTTGAGAGGCTGCAAGAGCCAAGACTTGGAGAGAAAGAAAAAGATGCGGAGTTGCAGATTACTGGTTTCAAGAAAAAATCAATCGGGAGGAGAGTCACAAATTACTGCAGTGCCAACATTTTTGGTATTTTAACTATGCTTTTGCTTGTCGCTCTTGTGTGCGGCTTTGGAGTATTTGCAGTTTATTTCGTTATGAGTGAAAATAAGCATGATGCCCCGAAATGCATTTTTGAGAATCTTACAGGACAACTTACTAATACAAATGCAAATTTAGTTTAGTGCCTTTTATTAAATTTTAATGTAGGTGTTTTTATAACAAGTCTTCTAAATATTAAAGAGAATGATATGTTCATTAAAGAGAATGTTGAGTTCTAAAGATATACTACTGGTCTTCTAACCTATTTTAATTTTAAAAAGTATTAAGTAAATTTCTATTTCAACAGAGAACGTACTAAAAGCTATTGAAGATGATGCTGAAGAAATAAAATAACTTTATTTGCCTTCGTGACATGGTTTATGATAGTGCCCAGAATGAGTTTGTCACGAAGGCAAATAAAGTTATTTTACTATTATACTTTAAGCATTGGGCTTCGAAAAAATATTTATTTCTTTTTGCCTTCGTGAAGATTCAGACAGTTTATGGCTTGATTAATCTGCTCTATAGGGTCCTCATAACTATCATTAGAAAGCAACACAAAAATGAAAAGCACCCATAAAAATATAATGGAACTGAATGTTCCTACCGCAACGTATCCAACATTCCTAAGTCTCTTTGAATTCTTAAAGATACTCTTATAGTTAATAGCCATCCATGAAACATAGCTGTACAGTATGTGGCTTACAATAAGCAATTTCAGCATTTCTTTCATGTACAGCTCATACGCAAACTGCAAATACGCCTGTACTCCAATGAACATCCCAAAAACTAAGCTCATTACTGCCATGTTGCCCAGATATCCAAAATTAACTAACTTTTCCATGAAGAAGCGCTTGTAGCTGTGGATGATGGCAAGCGGAGAAACTATGGCAAGCACACTAAATACCAGCAGTGGAATGGTTCCATCCAAATACTCAAACCAAGTATGTTTTATGGCTTTTATAGGTAATGCATCGTCCAGATTATAAAGAATCAGGTTGAACATATCTTTTCTTATCACATTGCTCTGAAAATCGCAGAAAAATGAAATAAGAAGTGCCGTTAAAGTACCAGTGACCATTGCACCCGTCTTAAAGCCTGCCGATAGCGTATTCTTCATTTTAAGCGCGTAGGTAGATAAATCAACAACTGATGTGATCAGCAGACAGGCGAGCACAGCAACATACTTTAAAAGAATAATCACATTCAGGTTGTCCTTATGAACACACTGAGTAAAGTTTTCAAGGGGAACGGGAGTAAACAACATCAAGAATGACGCTATCGATAGTAGTACGGCAGAAATTATGGAGAATACATATTTAGCATTGCTGTACACGCTGTTGAGCATTATGAATATTCCAAAAGATACGGAGACTACAAGTCCCATGATACTCATTTGATATCCATCGTCATTCGCAAGTCCAAAGCTCGCTGCATAGGTACTGGCAAGAAGATGGTAGAGTATCAGCCCAAATGCGCTTATCGTGCACAGATTGTAAACATGCTTTATCAGAATATTAAAAACTTTCAAGGCAAAACCTAATTTTGATCGCTGAAAATCATCAGGAGGACTCATATTAACAGATACTCCATCCATCTCAACATCCGCTGCTTCAATGTCTAGTCGGTTGTATCGCATGGATGAACTATCGCTGGTGTATGTCACTGTGAGCGGCTTGTGAGTGGTGGCCTCCTCCAGAATCCTGTGCTGTATGTAGAATTTCAAAGCGTTTACTACAAATCCTAAAAGAATAAGCACGAAGAGCATCTCAGGACGGAATATGAATGCGAGAACTGGTAGAAATATCACCAGAGCAGTAGATATGGAGATGCAGTATCCCATATAGATCAAAAGCAAAGCCTTCACATTCTCTCTAGATAGAGACATGGGCTAGTTTGAAAAACCTAAATTAAAAAAAATTTGATAAAAATTTAACAAAGAAAAAACATATTTAAGTCATAAATATCGTTGCATTTCATGTGTGAACAAAAACGGTAAATACAAATCGACTAGGAAATGCATTAGGTTGTATGCAGTAGCATTTATTCAGAGCATGGTTGTATAAAAATATTTATGGCTTGTTGAATACTTAAATTAACTTTAATAGAACTCTTACATTCATAATTCTCTAGAAACTCAGATAAAATCAACGTATATTCTTGTTGTTATAAATAAATTAGAAATTTAAACTCAGGATGTAGCTATTTAAGTGGTTATTTAATTATATTGGATCCCACGAATCCTGCCCCGCTATAAAATTCAACGAGAGCTATAAACAGAAGTTTACTCGCGGAGATAGTTGTCTTAACTAGTGTTACTACACCAAACAAGCCTGCAGCAACAGTAAAAATCATAAGCATGTAGGTCATTAATCGATTCTCAGCAATCGCAACCTTTTTACCGATTGATATTCTCCAAATGACAAAATTATAGATAAAGTTGATTGCAATTAGAGAATTTGCAACAACATTCAAGTACACTAACGACTTATATCCCAAGTATGCCTGTAGTGCTGTAAAAGCTACTAATGCTCCAGTGCTTATAAGAATCACAGACGTTTTGGAGTAGCTCGTAAGGTTTTCGCGCAAAATATGCTTGTGCCTGCTGTAGAGAATGGTTAAACAAGAGATGCACAAAAATGACATAACTGCTAAGGGCACACCGGCATCAATAAGCTCATGTATGGGAACTCCGAGGGGCTGCTGCTTCGTCAGGCTTTCAAGCAGATAGATCAGTGCATTCAGCGTATCTTTCATTATAATGTTGCTTGATAAAAAGGCAAGATCTGCAAAAATTATCGCACTCACACAGCCGAGCACCATCGCAAGTGTTTTATATCCGGTCCTAAAGCTGGTCTTAAGCTTCAGAGTGTATCTTGAAATATCCACAGAAGAAACCATGAAAAGACAGGAAAGTGGCGAAATTAAATTGGCGAGCTTAAAAAGGGTAAGCTGATAGGCGGGTATAGAATGGTCATAGTCTCTGTGCCTGATATTTTCGGTCCTTATAAAATATGTCACGAAGAATAGGGCTATGATATTAATAGCGCTAAGAATAAATTTTACGCCTGAAAATAAGTTATTCAGAGATGCAATTATCAGCACAAAAAAGCCAACTCTAAACATTGTGAATGCAAGCATTTGGTTCGTGTCATCAAAATTGCCTTCCTCAACACCAATGATGCAAAGATATGCGTGGTGCGCCATTCTAAAAGCCATAAAGCCCAGCACGCTCATTAAGAGAAACGGATACAGCTGGCTGCATCTTTTTTTGGCTTTCAAAACAAGTTTCTGGATTTTAGAGATTCTGAGATCCTCAGAGGTCTGGAACTCAAAGATTTCAATTCCACTTTGAAGAATGGGGCTGTTGAGTAAGCTCGAAGTCTTGTGCTTGATTTTGCTTTCTTCTTTGTGCACTGCATGCTGTATGTGAAACCGCAGCGCTGTGGCAAGCAGACCCACCGTAATGAGAAAGTATGCAAAAACCTTGCCCTCAGTCTCAATGGCCTGTGGAAGCAGCAAGAAGAGTGCTGGAATCAGAGAAAACAAGTAGCCCACGTAGATGAGAAAGAACGCCTTGATGTCAGGTAACGTTGGCATTAGGGGTAGGTTTAATATACACGTAAAAATTTTAAAGCTCATTATTAAGTAAACAAATGAAAATTTTTTACTCAAGAATAATTGTTTCTAGCTAAACCACTTCGATATTTTTGGCAGATGATGCTTTTAGAATCTACATTTTTAATATAAGTTTGTATTTATATATAGCCTTTATTAGGCATGTCTTATGAAAAATCTAAATTAAAGAAAATGAAGAGTTGAAATATTAAAGATTGACCGAATTTAATTCATTTTACTACTGATAATTAAAATTATTCGTCCTCATGCATTGCACTATAGCGCCTCTTCAGGTTCTTATAGTTATTTTTATTTCCGCCCTGCAGTATGCAAGGCTCCCGATGAATGGCAATCCTTTGCAACCAAATATACAAAAGGTCTTGCCACCTGTTCCCTTTGAGTCTTTTGGTCCCACACCACTCCTTGTATCTATCCAAAAAGTCTGCTGTAATTCTGTCACTTGGTTTTGCATCTTCTTCTCCTTTTACCCTATAAAATATCATGCTACTGCTTTCTGTATCTTTTGGAGAAGATATGCTACTATGAGCCAGGCCTCTGATAAAATTTTCGCGTTCCTTCACCGTTTCATAAAAAACAAGTCTTCCGCTGGAAATTGCCTTCGACAGGGTCATGTCTTTGTCAGTTACCACAAGCCTCTGGCTTTTCAATAAAAGGAAATCTTTCACAGCAATATCAAGATGGTTACACTTCACCAGAACTAAAGTTACATCAAGTGACCCGGAAAACAAAATCGTTAGATTTTCTCCATACTTATCAAAGCCAGTCATTCTAATTTTAAAGAAAAGCGCTCTTAAAGGCTCTTGTAAATCTTCGAGTAGATAAGTAATATAGCCATGAATTCTAGCAAGATCGATCGAACTATTATTTAGAATCATTTTGACGTAGATATCCTTTTTGAATCCCTCAGTAGCCGCTTTCAGCTCGCAAATTTTTATGGTTGCTGCAACTAGAGTCAAAATAAACTCTCTGATATTGGAGCATTCAAGATCACAATAGTAAAACGGCAAACTTGCCAGCTTATGCAAATATTTGCTCGTGTCTGGTAGTAACTTGCCCGCGACTTCGTAATATGAAGGGTCCAATCCATACTGCATAGTTCTAAAAGCTATATAACTATGCAGAAACTGCTGAAAACCATTAGACTCACTGTATGTTGCCATAGGCATTATTCTAATAAAATCAGATATAAAAAGTTCTGGGCCCTTAAAATGTGAATCCACCATTAAAATGTTGGTACGCTCAGAAATTTCCCTCCTGCAGCTCAAATTCACGCCAATCACAAAATCATATTTCGATTGCAGGCTATGAATGTCTTCAGCTGTTATTATTTTGCTTGCGCAAAAGAACATTAAGCCTGCGATTTCGACGCTTTGGGAGATTTCAGAAATTGTTTCACGATATTCGCAAGGCTTAAAACAGTTTCTAAGGATGTAGGGGATTGCTTTCTCCGCCACACCCGTGAATATCATTTGTATATTAATTTTAGATTCGAAGAAGTCCTGTAACTGTTTGTAGATTGAGATACTCTGCTCTATTTCTCCACTCATTGTGCAGCCCTCGCACACAATCAAAGCTTTTGGCGGTTTCTGCGGTGTAATACATGGATAGCAACTCTTTTCAAAAATAGAGTTCTCATAATCTTGTGGTGTGCATGCTTCATACTCACTTGTGTCAAAAGTGAATCTTGAATTACACAGAATCTTTCCGAGGAATAGTGTGCTTCTCAAAAACCTCATTTTTTAATAACGGATAAATTTTTAAAAAATTTTTGCAAATATGTATGATATCAGACGGGACAATCTTCACAAACGAGTGAAAAAGCTCTTTAATGCTTAGTTAAACATGCTTCTTAAACGAAAGAGGCTTAGTCTATTTAGGCACAAACAAATTATATTTATATAAAGCTGCTAGACAACATTATTGCTGCTACAATGCCGAGAGCAAAGTAGATTTTTCTTCTGCAAAGTCCGCATTATTGGATTTTGGGAAAAAGATAAAGAATTTTGCCGGTTGGTACTGAATAAGTTTCATTAGAAACTATTATGCATATGTATAAGTTTTTTAATGATTTCATATATAAGTTTTATCTCTCACAACTAGAATCTCTCTTTATTCGCTATATTCTTATAGCTCTAAATTTCATTTTAATGTACATTGAATTCTACAGGATAAGGCGCGTGAAAATTTCCTTTAGACTGGCAAAGACATAAATCTCTTGCAAAGAACGCAAGTAACTAGAAAGTAAAGATGTTAATTGCATCATTGTATGAATTTGTGAGCAATAGTATTACTATTCATCGATACCATGATTATGTGTCTTTTCTACCATTGCGCGAACACTAATAATTTGCTGTCTTCATTTCGAGCCTATATATAGGCCTTGGTGTATTTTTTCTCATTTTGAACCTCTTTTAATTAAATAACTTGGTTAGGCATTTTCCCTCCAAAAATTTCATTAAATTCTGAAAATAACATAACATTTTTACTAGCAATTTTTGCTAATAAAACCAGAAAAAGCAAAATAAACACTGTTTATAGCGACAAACAACATTCAAAACCTCTGATGCAAATTAATAATAAACAACATGAAACAAGAGCAACACCAGATACCCATTTGGCACTTGAGAAATCATAATTTAAGGTTACAAACACGGTCTAGACCACTAAAATTGGCAAAATAGACCATTCTCATACTCCGTATTTACAAACACTCTCAAACATAATATTTATGCGCTCCCTATAAAAATTCCTAAAAATTTACCCTTATGTGCGCAGAAAAGGGAAACTATAGTAGCAGCTATAGCCACAGCCATGTGTCCCATGACGAGCATGAAGCACCCGGTGCAACAGTTGAACTGTGCGGCAAGGATATTTTGCAAGGTGGAGTAAATGAAGACAATACTCTTCATACAGGCAAAACAGCTCCATTCAAAAGCCCAGGTAGTAGCATTTTAGAATCAGCAAGCAGTATAAGAACTTCTGAAGATAAAATAAAGGTTGAAACTACCATTAAGAAATACGTGTGGGTGCCCTGCAAAAGCAATCTCTACAAGCCTGCGTTTATAATATCTGAAAGCAGTACAACCACAACTGTGCAATCGAATATTTCAGAGACCTTTCCGTCCTCTGAAATATCTAAAATGAACCCCAACAAATTTGATCTTTCCCCCGACCTGGCATTCCTTTCCCATCTCAACGAGCCATCGGTTCTGCACAATCTCAATCTCCGCTACAACGAGTCTCTTATTTACACGTACTCAGGCCTCTTCCTACTCGCCATCAATCCCTACCACTGCATGAATATTTATGCAGATGAGATTAAGCGCAGGGTTATGCAGGAAAAGGACCGTGAGGGCGCCCCGCATATCTATTCGGTGGCCAACGAGGCCTACCGCTCTCTAGCCAGCAACCGCAGCAACCAGTCAATTCTGATAACCGGTGAGTCCGGTGCAGGAAAGACCGAGAATACGAAGCGTGTGATTGAGTATCTTGTTTTTATAAGCGAAACACAGAGCCGTGATCCCAAGAATAGCGAAACCCTTAAAGCCAGCAAGAAATACAGTGCAACGAAAAATGTACAGACAAACATAAATGACATGCTTATCAATGCGAATCCTATTCTGGAGGCCTTTGGAAATGCAAAGACTGTTAAAAATGACAATTCATCCAGGTTTGGAAAGTTTATTCAGATTAAATTCAAAAACAACAGCATCTGCGGTGCAAAGATAGAGAAGTATCTGCTTGAGAAATCACGTGTGGTTAATGCGGGTGCCGAGGAGAGAAACTTCCATATTTTTTACTATTTGCTGGCTGGCCTGGATACAGCCCATCTGCATTCCTTTGGCCTAGAAAGAGATCCATCCAAATACGGCTGTTTGAAGAACACCATGCATTCTATTGAGAATGTTTCTGATGAAGAGGAATTCATAACCCTTGTAAAGGCATTTAAAACTATGGGAATTGAAAATTATCATGAGTATTTTAAGGTTATTGCAGGAATTCTTCACTTATCGAATGTAACTTTTATGCACCGAAATAGTGAGAATACAAATAATGCATCTACAGGTAATGCCTCTACAAGTAATGCATCTACAAGTAATGCCTCTATAAATAGCAGCAAAAATGAAGAGGGAGAGCTGGGTGTTTTTTATAACGGGCAGTTTTATTCCGCCAGCCTCTTTAAAGATGGGAATAATATCCATAATATGAACAATCAGTATATAAACAATCAGAATGAACAACATAACTGTGATTTTGAGCGCGCGTGTGAACAATTTGGCTTTATTGATAATATGCTGGGCTGCAGTTTCAAGTCCTTCTTTAACCATATTTTGTTTCCTAAGCTTAAGGCCGGAAATGAGTATGTTGTTTCTGAACGTAATGCAAAGCAGGCCACGAGTGTCTTGCAGGGCTTTATGAAGATGCTTTATGACAATTTGTTTAACAGCCTGATTCTGCAGATAAACCGCCAGATGGACTCGCCGTGTGAGAATTACATTGGTATTTTGGATATTGCCGGATTTGAGATATTTTACTCTAATATAAACAATACAAACAGCAGTATTAATAATATTAATATTAATAGTAGTATTAATAATAATGTTAATAGTATAAATAGCAGCCAGAGGGAGGGAAAGAACTCCTTCGAGCAGCTGTGCATCAACTACACCAACGAAAAGCTGCAGCAGTTTTTCAATCACCACATGTTCATTCTTGAGCAGGAGATTTACCGTAATGAGGAAATAGACTGGAACTTCATAGACTTCGGGCTGGATCTGGAGCCAACGATACGCCTCATCGAGAGTTCAAATCCCATCGGGATACTTTCGTATTTGGATGAGGAGTGCATAATGCCAGGAGGCACCGACAGAAGCTTTTTGGAAAAAATAGAAAAGATCAGCGGTGTAAATGGGGTGAATTTCAAGGATAATTTCCGGATAAAGCACTATGCCGGAGAGGTGGAGTACAGTGTTGATAACTGGCTGATGAAGAACAGGGATGTAGAGAGTCTGAATCTTATTGAGCATATTTCGTCCAGTACTACTAAAAGTAATAATAGTTTTAATATGAATAGTAATACTATCAATAGTATTAATTCTATCAATGATATGAACAGCAGTGTCACAAGAAGGAACAGAAGAAGCAGAGTCACTTTTAGAGATGCCGATGCAGCCAGTTTTATTCAACAGAATAAAGTTACAAACAACGAGAGTTATTGCAGCATCACAAAAGAGATACTCAGTTTCAGCCGCTCAAATGGAAAGTCAGGAATATTCAAAACTGTTGCCCAGCAGCACCGCGAGTCTCTTAATTTCCTTATGGAAACATTGAAGGGCACTGAGCCACACTTTGTGCGCTGTATTTTGCCTAATCTGGAAAAAGAGCCTGGAAAGTTCTGTAAGGCGCTCGTGCTGGACCAGCTGCGGTGCAACGGTGTTCTTGAGGGCATCAGAATAAGCAGACTGGGCTATCCGAACCGAATGCTGTTTTCCGAGTTTGTATGTCGCTACAAGATACTTCTTGCTGACATGCATCTAAATAATATTGATATTAATAATGATAATAGTGTTAATAATGGTGTTAATAATAGTTTTAATAATGATAGTATTAATAAGAATAATGATAATTCATGTGATAATGTTGACATTATGTACGAATCGCCAGAGTGCCTTAATAAAATGGTCAAGGAACTGAAAATAAACAACTACAAAATAGGAAAAACAATGATATTCTTCAGGCAGGGCGTGCTTGCGGATCTTGAGGACAGAAGAGAAAATGCAATGGCAAAAATATGCGGAGCCATTCAGAACATCGTTAGGATGCAGATGGAAGTTAAAAGGAGAGAAGACCAGGACATAAAAATGAAGGGTCTTCTCCAGCTACAGAGGAACTCGGCTGATATTGTGAAAATGCTAAGATGGAAGTGGTGGAGGCTCATTATGAGAATAAAGCCACTGCTGAATGACGATGGAAACAGCAAGCGCAGGATTGCTATTGAGGAGCTTGAGGGAAAGATTGAGAATTACAAGGAAGAAATAAAAAATACCAAAGAGCTGCTAAACAGCAAGAACAAGGAATTAAGCAGTGCATTTATTGAGGTAGAGGAGAAGAAAAGAGAGGTAAAAATGAAGAGTGCAGAAATAGAAAATAAAGAGGAGCTGCTGAATGTGCTGCGTGAAGAGAAGGCCAGTCTTGTGCTTTCTAGAAAGGAAAATATCCATATGATAAAAGAGCTAGAAAATAAGATTGAAGTTTTAAATGATACTTTGAATCAGCTTAAAGATGACTATAACAAACTTGAATCAGAGATGAAAATTAAGGAGAATCTAATAGAGTCCCTTAATAGCAAGATTGTACAGAAGGACAGTGAGATACAAAATAAAATAAAGGAAATTGAGATGATAGCACATGAGGATCTGAAGAATGTGCTGCAGGAAAAGGAGGATGAGATAAAAAGGCTTAAAAATGCAATAGATGAAATAAACAAGAGTCTTAATAATCGTGAGAAGCAGAATGCAAGGCTGAACAGCACCCTTGAGCTGTGCAACAAAGAGATTCAGGAGCAGAACACGGCGATTGAAAATATGAGAAATGAGATTCTTGAAATGACCAGCAGGGAGAAGAAGCACATTTCTCATATTGAGGGATACAAAATAATGAACAGCAAGCTTAAGGAGGAGAATGATGATGTTGAGTTAGAGATAAACAAACTGAGAGATGAGAATGAAAATCATCTTATGCGTGCAGAGCATGGAGAGAAAGAGAAGATGAAGATGCAGAAGGAAATAGAGTTTTACCGGGGGCGTGTAGAGAATCTTGAGGGAGGCTTTAAGGAGATACAGAAGATGCATGATGAGCGAAAAGTAGTAGAGGAGTTTTATGTGTGTCGTGAGTGCCGTCAGTACAAGGGGCTATCTATTAATAACAGTGATAACGCAAATAATACTATTGATATTGATATTAATAATAGTGATATTAATAATGATGTTAATATTGATAATGCAAATAATACTATTGATATCAATAATAGTAATCTTATTAAAAATGAAAATAACTATTTCTGCAACGATAAGAAATGCCTGTGCTACAACCCACACTTCAAACTAATTAAAAACTACAATGAGCGGATCGAGAGAGAAAAGGCCTTCAATAAGAATCTGATGGATGAGAATGACAATCTGAGAAAAGAGAATGAGGAAATGAGCAAAGCATCACTAAGGAACTTTATTGAGGTGGAGAACAAACATGGAGGAGAAATGAATATTCTGAACAACAGAATTAGGAAGTTGGAACAGGAAAATAACCAGCTGAAAAAGGAACTGAGTGGAAGTGAAACAAGCGAGGAACTGAGCTGCGAGAAGATAAACTATGAGAGGATAAACAGGCTGTATGAGAGAGAAAGGAGCCTGAAAAATAAACTGGAGCTGCAGCTAATAGGAATGGAGGGTGAGAATACAAGGCTTGCTGGAGAAATAGAGCTGCTAAGGGAGAATAGCAGCAGTGTGAACAACAGCATGTTGAATGATAAAATAGAGCATGCGAGACTTGAACTTGAGAACATCAGGAGGCATTTGAATACAACGGTGCATTCTCTTCAGGATGGCTTTTTAAAGCTTAACACAGACAGAGAGGCCTATTACTGCGCCTTGGTGGATGAGTTTAATAAGGTTTATGATGCGCTGATAACAGAAAATACGAATTATAAAATGAAAGAGGGATTGTTTGAAGAAATGAAGAATAAGAGCGCACTTCTTGCAGAACAGATAAAGATGCTCAGCAGTGAAAATGAAAGGCTGGGTGTTGAGCATTTGGCTGATGAGCGGGAGATAAATGATCTTAAGGGGCATGCAGCACGGGTTGTTGCTGAGTTTGAGAAGCGTGAGGATGAAATAGAAAAGATAAGGAAGAGCTATGCGAATGAGTTGAAGAGAATTGAGGAAAATGCGCAGCTGTATGAAAATAAGAAGAATATGCTGGAGATAAAAGTGAAGGAGTTTATTAAGGAGCAGGAGAAGAGCATGGAGGAGCAGATGGAAAGGATACGAAATGAGAAAGATAGAAAAATAAATGAGATTGAAAATGAGAACAGGAGTTTGAGGGATGCCATTGAGAAGATGGGAAATGAGAGAGTTGTGATGGCTGGGCAGCTTATGGAGAAGGAGCTATTGCTATCTGCTTCCAAAGCGAATTTTATGCATAATAAAATTGATGATATGAATGTTGATATAAATGATGATACAAAATATAGTAGAATGAATGATAATAATGATATAAAATATAACAATGATTTAATGAACGGTGGAAACAGAGAAAGACTGGTGTGCACCGTTGTGGCAGACAGGGAGGCATTCAAGGCCAACGAGTGGAAGAGAATTGTAATGAGCAAGTGCGAGAAGTGCAGTTCAAGGCCTGAAGAGAACAGCTGTGCAAAAGACAAAGAGGAAATAATTAAAATGGGAAATGAAGTGGCAGGGCTGAGTCTGAAGCTGAAACAGGCCGAGCGGGTAAATGAAGACAACCGAAGGATCATAGAGATGCTGAGGGATTCAGTGAAGCTGTCTAAGATAAAGAGGCATTCAAATGAATCACTATAAGAACAACAATGAAATAGAATAAAAATAATATTGAAATAAGGAATAATAATATTGAGATAAGGAATAATAATATTGAGATAAGGAATAATAATATTGAGATCAAAAATGGGGAATGGAATGGTGCCATGGGAAAGGGTGGCACTCATTGAATAAAAAATATTGAAAAATGGTTTTTAGAGTGTAAAAACACCGTAGTTTGTTGAAGAGTAAGTTTTTACATTTATTGATTTTCTTACTGATTTCTTCTTCTTTTTAATTCCCGATAGGTAGAGGCATTGTCTGAACACACCTGCCTGATCATTATGGTGAAAGATTTATTTAAGCAATATACTTTGATATAAATGGCTTGATTAGTTTCTCTTAATAAAACATCTATTTTTCCAGATAAAACACTTATTTTGTAACTGAAAAAGCCTTTGCTTTTAATGCTCTTATAGCTGTGTTTAAGTCTGTTCAATAAACAATCAAGTACAATATTGTTTGTAATTAGAAGACGATAGAAATGAAATCTATTTAAAACAGGACCTTAAAAAGGAAAATGAAGATTTATAAAGATTTATAAAGATTTATAAAGACTTATAAAGATTTATAAAGATTTATAAAGATTTATAAAGACTTATAAAGATTTATAAAGATTTATAAAGACTTATAAAGACTTATAAAGACTTATAAAGATGTAAAGGCAAAACATAAATGAGATTTAAATGCAATGAGTGACTCAAAATGCAATGTTCAAATTACTACGGCTATTTTTCATCGGAGAGCGTGAAGAAACCATATTTTTGCGATCTCCGGGGACAGAAAACAACTCACAAGAGGCTATGCTAAAATCATATCTTTGACCGAAAGAGTTGATGTTTAGAAAATCTTCAACTTCTTCTTGGTGCGCTACAAATTCATCTAAATACTCGGTATTTTGCAGCCGCTTATTTGCATACGAATCCCTGTAATTAAATACAGACAGTTTAAGGATATTGTAGATAATAGAGATATCACTAAGGAAAATATAAACAAACAAATAGTTGAGAATTGCACCTGAGTAGGGCACCAGCAGTCCTAGGGCAAATGCTACAGTAAAAACAAATACCTTGGCCAGGGCCAAGCCTCCGCCTACAGTGCTGTCATTAAGAACTCCGTTCTCCATTTCACGTAAGAAAATGCCTGCAAGCATCTTTGGATTCTCTTTATAATACTCTATAAGCGTTCGACTGGCTAAAAAGCATCCTGTATTTTTGTTTTTAATATGGAAAAGCGAGATGCTATTTAGCCCGTCGTCGTAAATATAAACGTTGCTAAGATCATATCCTTTTGAATTAAGCAGTGCCTCAAGCGCGCTATGCCCCTCCTTCGTAAGATCTCCACTCACTAATTGGGTTGCTTGAGTACCGAATTTTCTTAAGGCAACGAATGCAGCAAGCTCTTGCGGTGTTCCGCATCTTCTCCTGGCTAAAAAGGCTCTAAATACAGAACGGAGAGACATCCATATCCATGCTCCGTATATGACATGGTAAAATGTTCCTGTATAAACGGCCAGGATAGAAAGGACTAGCACATCGAGAAGAATTTCGGCACGCTGCCTGATTATTGCTAGAGGCTTAATTTCACAGATGTGATATCTGATTAGCTTTAGCAGTTGCATCATCGTAGAATAAATGATACTGTAAATGACAATATTGGAGAATATGAGATAGCTAAGGGATGTCTTATTATTTCTCTCATAAAATTTCAGCATATTCACAGCTATAAGCAGAATTGTGTTCTTTCCTAACAC
>JALPMN010000614.1:0-35080 GCA_024243835.1 Enteropsectra breve | reverse complement strand
AAAATTGCTCACTTTGGTACATTCACTAAAAATTTTCACCCCTCAATAAACAAAAATGGATTCGGTACATTATCAAGCAGAATCTGAAGGAGGGCCATCACATAAAACAAATATTCTTCCGATTTTACAAAACGTGGTGGCCACAGTTAATTTAAACTGCCAGTTAGACTTAAAAAGCATTGCGCTCCATGCCAGGAATGCAGAATACAACCCAAAGCGATTCGCAGCAGTCATCATGCGTATCAGGGAGCCAAAGACCACTGCGCTCATTTTTGCGTCTGGGAAGATGGTCGTAACAGGGGCCAAATCAGAGTCAGCCTCCAAAATCGCCTCTCAGCGCTATGCCAAGATCATCCACAAACTGGGGTTCAATGCCCAGTTCACTGAATTTAAGATTCAAAACATCGTCTCCTCCTGCGATTTAAAGTTCTGCATCAAGCTAGAGGGCCTTGCCTATGCCCACTCCAACTACTGCTCGTATGAGCCTGAGCTGTTCCCTGGCCTTATCTACCGCATGGTCAAACCAAAAATTGTTTTGTTAATTTTTGTGAGCGGGAAAATAGTCCTCACAGGGGCAAAAGTAAGGGAGGATATTTATCAGGCTTTCGAGAATATTTATCCAGTGCTGACTCAATATAGAAAAACATAAACACTAGCCACAACATGTACAAATAAAGGATATACTAGTTTTATATGTGTGTTGTATTTCTTGTTTGTTTGCGAAAAATTTAAACAAATAAAACTATTATACATTCATGAATGGTATTTAGTTTATTAGTGTTGTAAAGCAACTGATCTAATTTTTGTGTGCACGTGCTTCTGAAGACAAGTATGTTAATAAAAGATTATCTTAGAAATGAAATCTAAACGTTCTCTTTTCTGTTTCAAGGATAATATTGAGTACAATTCAAAAGCATGATACTTGCAGCTAATGGCTAGATATTTAGAAGATACAACAAATCACAACTTATACGCATTTGATGCAAGACATAATAGCCGTTAAGGCTTTATTTAGTTCCCATCTAGTATAATTTCATATGGCTTTTTTATGCGGTTTACAAAATAAGATAAAGATAGTACTCCTTTTCCTAATGGATTTGAAAAGGAGGAAGATACAATATTTGAATTCAACAGTCATAAAACAGCATATAGTTTATACATTAAATCAAATAATATTGTGCATAGTAAAAGAAGTGTAACATATCATTGAGCAGCAGATCTCTTGTATATGTCCTTTTTAAAAAGGAATTTCATATTCGTTTACAGCAGTGTAGTATTATTGGCCTATTTGTGATCGGTTTAAATTTTTAAAAGGGGATATCACTTAATATTGGTACATTTTTCTCTAACAAAGGCAATTGGGCACTAAAAATATATAAAGAAAGTGCCCATCTTCAATCAAAATGATTTTCAGTGCACAGTCATATGCTAGCCTGGCACAGCTCTGTCTCGGTGTTGCCATCACCGGGCACGTTGAGGCAGCCAGCAACTCGCAGCCCGATAACCCTGAGAGAACTTCAGCCCCAACCATGCCTCTTAGATATAGACGCTTTAAACCATTCAAATTACAAGCCGCTAGTAAATTGGAGAATAATTATTTCGACAAAATTGAAGGTGGAAGTCGTACTCCAATTGAGGGTCAGAAAATCACCATTCAGTTAATCGAGTATAGTAGTGTGGGAGGACTAGTAAGCTATATTTCATTCTCAGTAAAAGGTGACAAATCAAGATGGAGGCCAATAATTTCAAATAATAGTCTCGTCTTAGTAAATGGAAATTATGTAACAGACAAAGTAATTGTTGGGAACCCAAGATTGTTTGAAATTCATGTGCTTAACCTCGATACAGATAAATATGTGCATTACACTTTAAAGGAAGATAGTTCCAAAGTAACGCGAACTCTTAGACTAGAAGAAAAGGATAATGCTGCTGCTTCTATGGTAGACCACGACCTTCCAATCCAAGATGATGCATATCTTCACATCAAGTATAACAGTGATAGAAATCAGTCATCTGTACCGGGCGGCTTTTTCTAAATTTCCTGGTTTCCATGTCATTCCTTCCCTTTAAACAATGCTGGTTGACTACATGATTCAAGTGAGACCTAAATATGAAAAATGCAGTATATGAATTACTATACGGCATGATGCTGTCCTTAAATCTAAGCATGACCCCAGTCGAAGGGAAGCCAGGGGTAGACTCCCCGAGAGATAAACGCCATTTGCATTTTGTATAGCGAGTTCAGATCTGCATCGCTAAAATAAATAAATGGTATTTAGATTTATTTTTACTTTAAATTCGTTTAATGGATGACTAGCCCGCATGAGCTTAAAGTATCATATTTGTATAAAAATGGCATATGATCTTTTATATTTCTATTCAAAATACTTTGTCCACATAAAGCCCGTAGACACTGAAACAGTAAAACGTCGTTTGAAATAAACAGCAATTAAAATAGTACATAGTTTAACCATCAATTAAACTATGTGGAGGATAGATGAATGTATTATATATACTTCCAGCAATGCAGGGTTCCCGTCCTTTTTTAACTTCTTCCCAAACAATGTTGACAAATTAATTTTAGTTTCACTCAAATGCGTAAATAAGTTATTAGTAATGAGAACAGGCAAAGAATATTGAAGCATATTTGCACGGACACACTGCAATAAAGTTTTTTTCAATTTTAGGTTTAAAAAGAACTTATGTATTTTCAATAATTGGAAAGTATAAGGTTATAAAGAAATTGAGAGAGATCCATGAGGAGGAGTGTGCCCCAAAATTCAACTAATAAGCAAGTCATAAAATCATGGATAGATAATAATTGCAGCCTAATCCTTCTCAGATAAAATATAAGTGCGACAATGAGCTGTGCGTCATATCTAGAGAAGCATTATTGATAGACGCAATGAAAGCTTCATTTCCACATTGAAATGAGTTTCTATAATTCCTGTAAGAAGAAATAGCATGGCCACAATTAGTATCAGGATAGAATAGCTTAGCAAATATATGCAATTACTAGCGTCAAATGAAGAATAACAGATTTTTTCAAATATGAGGCATGCTTCGATATATCTATGAGAATGCAACGAGGAAATCCTCAGATGGAGCCCGAGCTGCTCAACGGTAATATCATTCAACACAAGAAATATTTCTGTTTGCTGTGCCATGAATATCTAAGGCATATTTAAGAATTCAGCTCAGATTCGCTATTGTTATCGAAAAAGCTATTTTGGTTTTATTCAAGAATTTGACAAAACAACCAACAAAAGAGGTATTTGACGCGGCCATAAAAATGGACGGTGCTACATTCCAAGATCTAGAATAAATGAGAGAACACTAACTGATGCCGATAACAGGATCAAATTTCTTTCCTCCTATTCGCCTTTTCTAAATCCAATTGAAGATAAGTTTTCGCAGTGCAACCAGTGTGCTAGGAGCGTGAGAACAGAAGAAGAAAAACTGTTGGCTAATATTGAAAATACCTAATTTTTAATTTTAGCTTCTCATTGCAGAAACCACTTTAAGCAAATGCTCAGCTTTTTAGAAAGGTGCATAAGAAAAAAGCCAAAAAAGATGAATTTTAACCTATGTCTGTCAGTGTTCCCTGCTGAGGAGAGCCCCTGAGTCAAAAAATGCTTTAATTAGATGACATAAACTGAGTTAAAGAATTTATTGTTCTTGCCAACGATCTTAGATGGGGCTTAATAAAATTTTTAGCTTTAAAGTCAAAATTTTTATACAAACCTGAGGCTAGGTTTGTGTGTCAGGGAAACAAGTCTCTGAGTATGTATATTTTCATTTTTTCATCAAAAATTCTTTAAAAAAGTCACATTTAGTCAACATGGGTATTTATTTATAAGGTTTGATAAGGGAGGCATGGGACAGGCCAACTAAAAATAATTGGATAAATAAGCTTGAACTAGGATAAATAAGACTTGAATTTTTTGTAAATATAGATTGGTAAGATGCCAAAACAAGGCGGGAAATCCTGTTGACCCCTTTCGTTTGCCCTCTAAAGTTCTATTTAAGAATGTTCTCCATTTTTGTAAGGAAATGATGAACCATTACTTTTTATGATTGGTTTGAAAAATTAAAAGGAGACATGATTTAATATTGGTAAATTTTTCACTAACAAAGTCAATTGGGCACTAAAGATATATAAAGAAAAAGCACATCACGTAAAATGATTTTCAGTGCACAGTCATATGCTAGCCTGGCACAGCTCTGTCTCAGTGTTGCCATCACCGGGCACGTTGAGGCAGCCAGCAACTCGCAGCCCAATAACCCTGAGAGAACTTCAGCCCCAACCATGCCTCTTAGATTTAGAATGCTTCCTGGAGGTAGACGCTTGCATCCATCAAACAAATTCCCTGCAGGGCCACAGAGCGAAAAAAAGAAAGACAATTTCGATAAAATTGAAGGGGGAAGTCGTACCCCAATTGAGGGCCAAGAAGTCACTATTCAATTAATCGCACATGATGATACTACGGGACTAGTCAGCAATATTGGATTCTCAGTAAAGGGTGACAAATCAAGTTGGAGGCCAAGAATTTCAAACAATAGGCTCGTCTTAGTGAATGGAAATTATGTAACAGACAAAGTAATTGTTGGGAACCCAAATAGGTTTGAAATTCATGTGCTTAACCTCGATACAGATAAATATGTGCAATACAGTTTAGAAGAAGATAGTTCCAAAGTAACGCGAATTCTAAAAGTGGTAGAAAGGGATAATGCAGCTACGATTATGGTAGATTACGGATTTATGAATCAAGATGATGCGTACCTTCACGTAAAGTATGGCAGTGATGACAGCCAGTCGTCTGCATGGGGTGACACTCCTTATTGAATGATTTCAATGTCGATCCTTCCCTTCAAACAATGCAGGTCATTAGCCAGATTTAAGCTAAGTCTAAACATGAAGAATGCAGCATATAAATTTCCACATAGAAGATGCTGCCCTTAAATCTAAGCATGAGCCCTGCTGAAGGGAGCCTAGGTGGGTTTGAACTACTCACGGGTGAAACGCCATTTGCATTTTGTAAGGCGAGTCAAAAAGATTTTACTCTGCTATGATAAATAAATGGTTTTTAGATTTATTTTTACTTTAAAATCGTTTAATGGATGACTAGCCCGCATGAGCTTAAAAGTATCATGTTTGTTGTTTAAAATTGAATTTTTGCTAAAAATATTTTAGTTCTAATAAAGCTCGTTAGCTCTTCAGCAGTTAGACGGCACTTGAATTTAACAACACTTAAAAATTACATAATCTATCCATTAAATAAAACTACAGACAAAGCTCTATAACCCCACTTTAAATATATCATCACATTCGATTCCCATTACTTGTGAGTTGCTCTTTTTCAAAATATATGCTTTAAAAACAAAAAAATGTACCGTATTTTCGGAATATAAGCAGCATCCCCATTTTCATTACATAGGCCGCGCTAATCTTTGTATTCAAGAAATATTTTTTTACTTTTATTTGATAAGCCGCACTTCTTGATCTGTATTTAGAGACTTTTTTAAAAAATTAGCGGAAATTATAGTCATCAAAATTTGCTCTTAAAGTTGATATATACAATTTCTGCATTTTAGTAATAGGATGAACTTAAATATTAGTTTGAGAGATTGGCTAAATTGCAATAATACAATAACTTCAAAAAAGTAGCGGTAGATAAGTCGCAGTATGACATTTCTATAAAACAGAGATTTTTTCTTGTAAAAGCCGCGGCTTGTATTCATTCCGAAAAATACGGTAACTGAAATACTAAAAATCCGACACAGCATATACATTTAGCAAAATATTTATACTGCAAAGAAGTAAACGATTCCACAGCTCTTGCATGCCGAGTTCATATTATGGGATTTTGTTCAAATAAATAAAAATGCGTAAAGTAGAAACATTAATATTAGTGTGATCAAAAGCATTTAAAATTGCCGGTAGTAAAGTATATAAAAAATATATTCGTATCAAACCTGCGAAAAATCCAAGAATGTTTGAATGGCAAAATCCCAATCATTGTATTATTGAAGCAGAAAAACCAAAATACTTCCTTTTAAAAGTTTTTTTAATTATCTTAAATTGAAGCACAATGGCTTATACAGACTACCTCTATGGTGATAAATGTCTTTTAAGATTAATAGCTATACAGTAGCCATGCAGACATTAAAAGGACGAAAAAAACTAAGATTGGCAATTATCGACATTAAATCAAGTAATGTGCGTCAGTAAGAGCTACATATCCAACCAAAGAATTTATCTCGGCTCATTAGCACATCATTTTTATATTCCGCAGAAAAAAGGCTATTAAGATGGCATCCAAAACCTCAATTTGTAGGAGCTTACATTAATGCCCTTAGCTGCAAAATAAAAGTGGATAACATTTTACTCTTTTTTCAAGCAAAACTGAAATGTTTTTGACACTCTTATTAGCATTACTTTTTCGTGCCATTTATAAAGAATGTGAAATAATTAAACTTTTACTGTTAAAAGCATGATCAAGGTAGATAACTATATTTTCAGATATAATCCCTTTCATTTACCTTCTTCGTTATATTTAGAATCTTGTTTTTTCTAATACTGAATTGTAGTGTTGATGGCCCATTTATGATTGGTTTAAAATTTTAAAAGGGGATATGATTTAATATTGGTACATATTTCTCTAACAAAGGCAATTGGGCACTAAAGATATATAAAGAAAAGGCACGTCACACAAAATGATTTTCAGTGCACAGTCATATGCTAGCCTGGCACAGCTCTGTCTCAGTGTTGCCATCACCGGGCACGTTGAGGCAGCCAGCAACTCGCAGCCCGATAACCCTGAGGGATCTTCAGCCTCAGCCACGCCTATTGAACGTGTTCGCGGTAATTTTTTTCGTCGCGGACGACCTGCAATAAAAGAGGGTATAGATTTGAAAGACAGAGTCAAACTAGGAAAACTGGCCCCATTACACCCAAACGAAACTGTTAAAACCGAAATCAAGTTGATTGGCGTTGGCATTTTTAGGATGCATCAACACATTGGATTTTCAATTAAAGGCGACGACTCAGGCTGGAAGCCAGTTATCAAGGGAAAGGAGGTCATCTTGGTTAAGGGAAACATCGCAGCCGGCACAGTAGAAACTGAAAAAGAATACAACTTACATAGAATAGGCGTGTTTTATCATGATACAAACAAAATCATGCACTTCGAATGCAAAATGACTGCAAACGGACGAAGTTGTATACTGTTAGATGAAGAAGGCAAAGCAGATGTTACTTTAGATGAACAAGGAATCTTATTGGAGGAAGGAGTGAACCTCCAAATCGGGCACCCTGTCAATTAGCCCTCTAAATGAAGTGCTTTCTCTAAAATTACTGAATAACAGTTCACCCAGTAAACAACCGGTCATCTGATTCAACTAAAGCTAAATGTGTGTTTGCAACGTGCGATTAACCACATAGCAAGATGCATCCGTTAAACTAAAATATAGGCTATTCAAAGGGAAGCCTGGGGATTGACGCCCCGCGATATAACAGCCATTTATTTTTGTATAGCGATTGAAAAAGGTTTTATTTGCTGAGATAAATTAAATGGTTTAGAGATGCTTTTCTTAAAATATTTTTTAAGGCGGCTGTAAAGCAGTTTTTCAGTGTGCATAAAATCGACAGGCGAGTTCTTTTAAAAGGTTTCTTTCTGACTACTAAAGTTGGAAGGGAACCCTGGCAGAAATACCTTTAATGAAACAACGATAAATTCATTTTTCACTAGAGCAAAAATTAATCTCTGTTGCTACTGCAATGATTAGCAAAAGCTAAAAACGTTTTTAACAAACTATATTGTTTACGAGTTGTGCAATTGTAAAATACAATAAATTACACAATATTTAATGCAGTATTATTCTTAGCTTGTATTCAGATAAAACCTCATGACCAAACAGCAATTTATTGGATATATTTTTATTTGAAAAAAGAACAACCCTATGGCGGGTGACGAGTCTGCCAAGCATTTGAACAGCTACATTCGCCGGATCCTTGAGATTATCAGGAGTAAGGAACGAGCATGCTCATTTAGGGAGCTGGATGAACTTCTTGGATTTCGCATTCTCTCAAACATACATCTGCTCAATGCACTAAAAAGTAACAGCAAAATAGAGATGTCACGCGATGCACTCAGATATGTTCCCGAGTTCAATATAAAAACAGTAAGTGATCTTTATGATGCTGTTAAATCGGTTGGATACAAAGAGGGAATCGAACTGGCAAGGCTATGTGATTCTCCGGTAGATGTGCGTCCGTTTATCAAGCAACTAGAAAAAGAAAATAAGATTATAATCATCAAGGACATGGATAATTCTGAAATCGTGTATTTCTACGACGTAAATGATGACAAAATAATAACAGCAAGCAGCGGTATAAAGCAGTTGTGGCACTCCGTGAAGATACCAAACTATCGGGATGTACTGGAGGAGTTGAGTCTGGCTGGCGTCAAAAACATGAACACAACTGTAATAAAAAAGAAGATACCCATTAAGATAAAGCAAAATAAAAAAGTCAAACGAAGAATAAAAATAACAAACACGCATGTGCAGAATTTAGATCTTACGAGCTTAGATGATAGCGAGTAAAATTTATTGATTATTCAGCTTCTTCAGAGCCCCATTCACCGCTCTGCTCATTCACTGCGGTTTTCTTAAGCACGGTGCTTTTCTCATTTACAGCGCTCTCCACGCTAGTTTCTTCAAATTCATTTTGTTCCTCAGAAGCATCATTTTGTTCTTCAAGCGCACTGATTTCTTCAAATTCATTAAGTTCCTCAAGGCCGTTTACAGCGCTCTCCTCGCTAATTTCTTCAAAGGCATCATTTTGTCTTTCAAATGCATCATTTTCCTCAGAAATACTTATTTCCTCAAAGTCATTTTGTTCTTCAATTTCATTATGCTCCTCAGAAGCATCATTATGTCCTTCAAAGGCATCATATTGTTCTGCAATTTCATGATGCTCCTCTGCACAGCTAGAAATATCTTCTTCAGCCAACTCTTGATTACTTTCATTTCCATCCAATGAAAAATTATCCACTTCAAAATTGCTTTCTTCATTATCTGGCACTGAGTATCGTTTTAATTCTGCTTTTTCAAATGATTCATCAACTTTATTATCATCAGAAATTTGTTCTATTTCTTCAAATGTTTCTGTTGAACTTTCTTGAATACTTGGACTGCTCTCCTGTGCCTCTTTAAAAGGCTCTTCCGCTATATTTTCTATTTCTGCAGATGAGGACAAATTGCTGTCGATTGCGTCACTAATATTGTCGATAGAATTACTTTGTATATTTTCTTCAATAAAAGCACTCTTTTCATTTACTGCATCCGTTAAACTGTCTTTTACTTCTGCAACATTTTCCTCTACTTTACTAATTATGTTTTCATCTTTAATATTTGCACCAGTAATATTTTCACTTGCTATATTTGCACCAGTAATATTGTCATTTGCAACATTCTCTTGAACCTTCTTTGGCTCCGTGGTTTTAATCTTCAGATCTCTTATTTTGGTTGCACGAAGTGGCTGTTTCTTTGACTGTGGCCCGCACAGTTCGCATTTTTCTCTGAACAGTCTGTGGCACCAGCACGGAGTCTTCAGGAAGTTACGCCCATTCTTTGGATACACTTCACTGAAATAGTACACTAAGTGTCCAACAATGATTCCAACCAGCTCCTCGATGCTGATCTTTCCCTCAAATATCAGCGAGAAGAGCGGAACAACAAAAGGGAGGTAGAATGCATTGAAGGTTATCATGCCCATTATCTGCACCATCGTGTGTGGGTTTTTTCTCGTCCAAATGTATGTGATTGTTGATGATAGCGCAGGGCCAAGAAGTGGGATGTAGTAGATGTTGCTGAGTGCAAAAAGGGCTGTGAAGATGACAAGGAGAAGATAAAAATAGTCGCTTGTATTCTGAAACGACTCCTCAAGCATTGCAGAGTATCTGTAGAAGAATATGATGTGCATCACTAGCTCAAAGCTTATGTTTCCAAAGAAGAGAAACGAAGTGAAAATTCTGTGAAAATGGAGCTTCATCAAGTAGTAGCGGGAATAAGTGACATCAAGATGGTCCAAGAGATTGAAATACACAAGCATGGAAACAATTGCGATTGCAAATGTGAGGATGCGTGTGACTGGAGGTGTGTTTGAGACAAAATGAGCAATGACATTTTGAGGCATCTTGAGGGTAAGAAAAAAACAAAATTTAACTGCTGTTTCAGCTTTACTTAAATGCTTATGCTTAACTTAAATACACATTCCCAATAAGTATTTGATTAGATTTAGTTTAAAAATACTATCTGATGTATTCTTAGTTTAGTTTAGTTATATTCATTCGAATAATACTTTTAAAAGCAATGTCAAAAGTGTTACTTGCATACATGGCTGATATTTAACTATACAGATAAAATTCACTTGTTTAATAAGAGCTTTAAATAGAATTTAATTTTTAAGAATTCAATGTTTATTAGCAATTACAAGTAAATATGTTTTTAAACCATTGCTTCCAGCCAACACTCGCATTCTCTTCTTCTGCCATAATTTTCTCAGCTTCTTCGTGTTTTACTTCATCATGGCTTGTTGCTATTTCCTGAGTCTCAATCTTCTCAATAGAAATAAAATCTTCACCATTCGACATGTGAAGAACAGTTTCAGTCTCAACCTCAGCCGTAAGAACAACTGGCTCTTCGCTTGCCTTTGTGCATGCATTCTCACTCAGTGCATCTCCCATTTCTGAATCAAAGTGGATTGCATTTTCATTAAAGTAAACAGGCTGCTCATTTTTTGCAGAGCTGCTGAAAGACTCATAGTCTGCAGAGTCGTTTAAACTTCCGTCTCTCGTTTCAATCTGCCCAAGCACTTCACCAGCTGCCTGTGCATCAGTATTGCTGCTTATTCCCTTGTACTCAACCGCTTCGTTTTCCTCGAGTATTTCAATTTCCAGAACCTGTGATGGCTCTATTTTGATCTCTTTGTCAGAAATGACACTGCTAAGCTCCTTGTCATTTTGGCCCTCAGATTGGCCATCCATTTCCATTTTACTATCCTTTGAATCCTTGACTGCTTCATTTGATCCGCATTCAGAAACATTCTCGCAGCTGTCATGCAATTCATTCCTCAGCTTTTGGTTGGTCTCAACAACCTTGCGGACACTGTCGGAAAGCTTTCTGATATTTTCTTCGCTGTTATCAACCAAAACCTCGACCCTCTCCACTTTGGCTTCTGGATCGCATTTAAGGCTGCTAGCTTGACCACGGTCTGCATATTTCGGTGCTTCTGGGGTTTCAGATGCTACTTCCTGCTTCTGCTGCTCCTTCCAAAATTTGATCTTTGAGTCATAACTCGCATCATTGCTCTCATATGACTTTGCGCTCTCGTTTACAGTGCCTAACTTGCTCCACTCTTCTTCTGAAACAATGGATTTTACAACATTTTCAGCAGGGGGTGCAAAATGTACCTTACGCTCGTGGCTCTGCAAGACCTCTTTTCCTTGCTCATTAAAAGTCAAATTAACAACGACTTCTTCAACTGTTCCTATGGCTGGAGCGTTATCTTCGTTATTCGCCATACTTTGGCCTTCAGCACCCACATTCATTTCATTTTTGCCATTCTTCTCGTCCTGCATAGTGGGGCAGTAAAAAAATTTTCTTCTTATAGAAATACAGAAATTTAATCAAAATACATACAGTTCAATTAAGCTTTTAATTTCAATTTATGTTGTTAATTATATCATATGTTTAGGATATTTTAAATGCTTTATGTCTAAGTTAAATTATTATTCGCCAAGATTTTGCTCTTTTCTTACATTCCTTTTTGGGAATTGTGGAAAATCAATACTTTCCAAGAAAATGGACTACATTTAGATATCAAGAAGTAAAACTTAGATAGCTATTTGATTGTATAATCGAATAATTTTCTGGTACAGCAAAATAGGCAAATGAGCTCGTTCGTAAGACTTCCTCGTCCACATTTCCAAAAAAGGAATATGAACAAAGCAAAGTACCCAATGAAAGAATATTTTTGAAAAAAATGCCTAAATAATAAAGATTTACTGGTTTAGTTTGAGCATTTCTCTTACTGCGGCCACATCAATTTCCTTTCCAGACAAAAGCAAATCCACAATTTTCTTCATTGTACTGCTAATTCCAAAATTCTTAATTCCATCGCTGTAGACCAGGCAGCATTCCTTAATATGCAAGAGACATACCTTTATTGTAACATTTTTAGCCGCTGCCAAAAAGTCGGCCTTTGCCCTGTAAAACTCATCGAGGACCGCAAGAATCATTGCAGCATCAGCCTTGTTGGTGTATGCCGGCCTCTTTGAGTGTCTCCATATCAATTTCAGCACAATATCATTATCATTTTCCAGCAGTTCAAAATATACTTTTATTATATCCAAGTTGCAATTCAAGCAAAAATTAACCAGAACATCTGCTGCGATCTTGTTCTGCTCAACAATCGTGAGCAAATCACAATTCGCGCTCTTTAGCGTCTCATTACGCAGTGACTGGCAAAACTTTGCGCTCATGCTCAGCTTCAGCAGCGTATCAAGGATTACTTTTCTGAATTCTTCATTTTCGTATTTGTCAAAGAGCTGTATGAAAATACTGTTCATTATAGAATTGCTTGATGCAAGGAGCCTGTCTGAATTAACGCTTATCAGCTCACTCAGCTTGCTGAATCCCTCGGTTGATTTTTCCACATCTTCGTTTATCAGCTGGCACAGAATTTCCTGCAGTACACTGCCCTCTCTTTTCTTCTTTATCGGAGTAGTGCAGATGCTGATATTTTCAAGACTCTGCTCAATAAGTCCATTAAAGCTTTTGTTCAGATTCTCGTTTACCATTATAGTTGCTTTATTTTGTTCATTCTGTAAATCAATTTGATTTCCCTCAAATTTGATCGTAACACCGTTATTATCTGTTCCATTAACTTCATCCGCAGCAACACATTGCAATTGATGTTCAGACGAAATAATATCATCTTCATTCAGAGAAGCAAAATCCTCTTCAAAGAATTCATTATTTACTTTGCATAGGCTGTTTTCATCGGCTTCAAAAACATCTCCGCTGGGCAGGTCATTTTCAATAACAAAGGAATTCTCTGGATTATCGTCTGTCACAATTTCTTTATTGATGCTGTTGTTTCCGCTCAACACACTCCTGTTACCGTACTCCGAGAATGCCATTCTTATTGGTGTTTTCTCTCTATGCCCCTCGAGGCTCTTTGCCAGCGAAATAAACTCTCCATTTTCAACAATCTTCGCTATCAACGAATCTTCAGACAGCTTTACCTCAATACGCTTGTACTTATAAACAAGTTTTAATATTTCCTCTGCCGCCGGAACAACTAGCTCCGCTGAAGCCAAAATCAGATCCCGATAAATCTTATAGAGCTTCGTTACGGGATATATTCGATCTATCAGTGCTAGGTCCTCACAAGAATTGATGTTTATCAAATATGAAACAAGCATCACCGCTTCATCATTCAGCATGATATACCTTCTTTCAACAAAATAAGAAATTAGATCGCTGATAAAGACCGAGGGCAGATTAAACTCAATATAAAGCTGTATCACTGTGGTGCTGTATTCTATTTTATCGATATTCTTCAGTCTTTCCACGGCTTTATACGGATCACTTTCGAAAACCAACAAAAACTCTTGTTCTACTGCCTTATCAAGCATGTTTTTAGTCTTGTGATTTATATTTTGCTTGAAAACTGACTCCGCATGGCAGTTCGCTCTAGCTTTTATATTTTCCACCTGATTCCTGTTATTATTCGCCACACTGCTATCTTCTAACGTTGTTTTTACTGTGGATACTGGCTGTTCAACTGTAACACTATCCTCTGCATCTGATAGCACTGGCATTTTTGCAGCAGAATGGCTCCTTGTTTTTTCAACAGTATGCAGGTATTTCTTCTTAAAATCACTCATTGCATTCTTTTCCGTGATTCCTTTCAGCTCAAGCTTAAAAAGACTCTCAACGCCTGTATTTTTGGCCGAAACCAGGCGGAGCAGCACATCTAAAATCGCGAGAAACTTTTTTCCTATTTTGTTGGCCTGCGCCGCTGCCACCAAAAACTCAATAGCCACCGACTTCTCCAACTGCGCAAATAGCGTTATAATTTCGGCCTTAAGCTTTGTATCAGTGATCTTATTAGACAAAAAGTTGCAAATTTCCCGTGAGGCAGAACTGTTTTCCTTGTGCTCTATAAGAATCTTAAGCATCGCCTTAAGGACATTCAGATTTGATTCCCTGGAAATTGACAAATATTTTACCAATATGTGAATCTTCTCGCTTTTAAGCTCATTTTCTTGCTCTTTAATAAACTCAACCTTCTTGCTCCAGTCTTTTTCATTTAAAAACGGATATTTTTCCAGAAAATCCTCAATATCCCTGCAGCTCTCTTTTGTAAAGCTGCTATTCGCCACACTACTGCCATTTTTATTTGAACTGCTATAAGAAATTTCCTTCTCTGCTCGAACATCAGACCCAAAACTGCTGTTGGACCTATCAGCACTTAATTCACAAGTCTTTGGTTTTTTATCCTCCTTGGTGCAACTGTTGCCCAGTATTTTGTTTACCTTTTGCAGAGCATCGGGTGTCAAGCGCTCTCTTACCAGCTCCAATACTTTGGCGGTTTTATTTCGTACATCCGAAGAAGAGTCAGTAAGCAATGCTATGATTTGCGTTAAATGCTTTTCCTTCACCATTGCATCATTGGATATTGCATCGTACAGGCACTCTAATATTCCTGTTTTAATTTCAGGATTCTTGATGTTCAAGTTATCGGACAAGAGCCCCACATCTATTTTTAATTTCAAAATCGTTTCCTTGATTAAACTTGTTATGTTTGGCTTCTTGTCTTTGAATCGCTGCAGCATCTGCCGTATGAGATCTGGATGCCTTATTTCTCCTGCATTTATACACTCAACTGCTGCGAACACAACCAGTAGATTTACATCTTTGATGCGCTCATTACATATGCTCACGATATCAGAGCTCGTGGGATCTATTTTTGAATCTCTTAGCTCGTTCATTGCCCTTACTCTTTCTTTCCAGTTTGCATCATTAAAAGGCAGCTCTGAAATTACAACTTGCTTCTTTGGCGCCGGATATTTGTCAAACTCTGCCTGAAGATCTTTGAGAATTATGGGCTTCACATCCTTGATGTACTTTGATATCTCATTGAAAATCAGACGGTAGACTGTAACTGCAAGCTTAAGCGCTGCTTTTTTAACCAAAGAGTCATTATGTGCAAAGAGGGCATCGAGCATGCAACACACGGTAAGCGCCTCCTCCCTGCTGCTCACTGTTTCTGATAGCTTCATAACCATTTTTTCTACAACTTTATTAAACTTGTTATTTGAAAGTCTGTCTTGAATCATTTTGGTAAATGTTTCTACCAGGCTCAGTGGATCTCTCGAATAGAATTTCGAAATCAAAGTTTCCAGCTTGGTTCTTATCGATGGCTTCGTTTGCGAAATGTGGAGAAAGATAAGACTAATATCAGCAATCTCTATCGGCCCTTCATAGCTGTTCAAAGTATCAAGGGCTACTTCTAGCGCAGGCAGTATCGCCTCATTCTGCAGCTCTTTGAGTAATTCAGGATACTGGTGCACGGCCCTGTATGCTACTATTCGTTCTTTGAAAGACTTAGAGTGGATCAAGTCCTGTATATTGTCATCTGTAGCAACTATAGTTTGCTCTTCAGCCACTGCTTCAAATTCCATTTAAGGGCGGCACTTTCAAATAAAATAAAACAAAAAGACATGTCAAAATGGCTCAAACAATGAAAGAAACTGTGGATGTTACAACATGTGTATTTAATAACATACGAATAAAACTTATAAGAGTATGATTCATGATCTTAAAAAAGCGTTTTTGTAGTCTAATTTGGGATTCTACGTTGTATAATGGGTCTAAATTATATACCGTTATTAAACAAGATATACGGACAAAGTGTTTTCTATGAAATACATCCTTACATTAGAACTTCATGAAAATCACTTACAATTAAAATGCTTAAATCATATGCTACTTGCTATTTGTTTGATATATCAGCCTATAGTATACATAAGTAATAATATGCACTGCTATTATTGTGTTGACTCTAATAATCTGGATAAATAGAGCCAGTGATATTCTAAATTTTTTATAATAAAATTTAAAAAATTATCGGCGTAAAATGCTGAGAAGAAGATTGAAAGAAAAGCAAGAATACATCATGAACAGAAATGAAAAGAAAGAATACGAAAATAAAAAGGAGGAGTTGAGCGAGGCACTTAAAACAAACAAGCCGATACCGCACCATCTGCGTGGAGAAGCCAAGCAGCTCTTGGATGAAATGATATACGATATAAAGGAAGAGAAGGTCCATTCTCTTCCAAATGTCGTTGTAACAACATCACACGGGCCCTCGTCTCTTTTAAAATCATTCGCTAAACACGTTTCACTGATCTTTAACGGTGTGCATCTCGTAAGGGGTAAAATGACAAATGAAGCGCTCAGCGAGTATTGTATAAATAACGGTGTAACGCATTTGATTATTCTCCACGAGGTGAAGGGAAATCCCTCTACCTTCATTCTGTGCAAATATCCGCACGGGCCAACCTACAGCTTTTCTCTATTCAACCTGAAGTATCAGAGAAGACAAAAGACATTCGGCGAAAAGCCTTACCTGGTCATGGATGGGCTCAGCAGTGAGATCGGAGAGGCGCTAAAACAGAATCTGAGCCTGTGCTTCCCTAGAGTAGAGGACGGTAACAGGCTTGTGGCTTTCATTAACAAAAATGGAACAGTAGCCTTCAGACATTTTCTAATTGAGAAGCGCAAGCTGATCAAAGAATGTGAATTTGATCTTAAATTGTTCAAAATAGTGAATAGTACGTTTGATATGGATGGGGATGTTGGATACGTTCTTAAAGCTTATACAAATACCCTTAAGCAGGATGTGCTTACAGAAGAGAAGGAATAGAGAGTTTATTGTAAACTTATTAAATTTTGAGTTAAAAGCAAGTATACAAAATGATTTACAGGGTAACTGAATGTGCTTATTCAGGGGCTAATTTAGCATCTATTTATAGTTTTAAATACACATAAGACCTCTATTTTACATCATTTTTTTTATTATAAATATGCTACTGATTTTATCTTACATTTATATTGGCTGTGATAATCTAAAATCATGAGTATTTAATTAAAAACTAATGTTAACATTGGCTAACATTAGAAAGAAATATACTTTTTAATTCTTTTAATATAGCTTTAATTAGTCTATTTCTAGAAAAGAATTAACCATTATCGGTATTTCACTGCTTCAGCTGTAATTCTACAAAATTTTAGTGCCGCATGCTGACTCGAGAGACTGCACATAGCGGCACATCAACTGAAGAAATAATAAGAACACTTCTTTCGCAGGAGGTGAAAAATATAAACAATTTGGAGGTAGAGGCACGGCTTGGAACAATAACAGACATGGTTACGAGAGAAAGAATAAACTTTAAAACACCTATGCCAATGGTGTTTACTGAGAGAATGGAAGGGATGTTCTTCAGCAGCGGTGTTACAGAACTTGATTATGGCAAACTAAGTGCTGTTTTAAGCGAATGCAAACATACTGAAAGTAAGGACAAAATAATGATAAGGTCAAATATCAGAAAAATCGAAAAAGATGAAATGGCGGTATACCAGAAAAAAGTCAGAAGATTTGTCCTGAATGTCTATATGCCACAGTCAAAATATGATCTCAGGATATCAGTAAGCATAGAAGCATCAGTTGAGCCAAACCAATGGAAAGTGCGGGCTGGTGAGTTTGTTAAAACAAGATTTAGAAGCAGGACATCATATGAATGGAATGAATATTCTTTTGATTTTACGAAAGTGAGTTCAAAAGCGAATAGCTCTCCTGATACGTACGAAGTTGAAGTTGAAATAAGCGATTTGAAAAACTACAAAATTGAGGAATTCATTAATATCGTTTTAAACCTTTCTTCGAAGGCGAATCAATAGAAGATGTGGAGGCATTTCCAGAGACAAAATGTTTATAAATAAAGAGAATCTTATCCTTTTTTGAGAATCTTTTATTTTTAGCGCAAGTATTTTTGTATGGCTTTATTTGAGCGTATAGAAAAGAACAATTTGGCCAGAAATGCCTAATGATATACAATGAGACAAGCGGTTGCCAAGGAACACTAAACAAGGGACTATGTGAAAAATTTTAGTAAATTGATCTGAGCTGCCCATATCCAATGCATGGAGACACTTAGTCGATAACGAGAAGCAATTTTGATATTTCTTTCGTGTCAAATTCGGTGTATTTTAGCTTAATTATAAGATCAAGATCATACTCGTATTTTCTTGTTCCATCATTTGTTTTTGTGTATTTTCTCAGGTCCCAAGACTTGATAAACTCGCAGCGCGCAACATCAAAATCAAACGACTCAATGTACCTTTTTCTTTCTACCGTTGAGACGAAACTATCAGGCGCAGACTTTGGCACTTCCCGATAGAAAGTCAGGCACATGTCGTATTTAAGATCATGCATATAGATATACAGGGATCCAACATTATGCTTCTCTACGTACGTCTCTTTTTCATTTTCTCTAATGCGCATTACGGGGCTTGAAAGAGCAATCTCATCTTCCGTTACTTTTTTGATGCCCGTGTCCGAATACTTTGATTTGTAGCTCACGAAATCCTCTGGGAGGAGCCCTTGCTCAAATGCAAACATCGGATTCAGCTGCCTAAAGATGACTGGGTGGGTGACCTTGAGCTCCAGCGGCTTGTCTATGAGCAGATTCTTGAGAATCCCCCTTGAAATCTCGACTGAAGTGAACTCCTCAGTGATCTGATTCATGCAGAGTGCCAGCGAATTTTCTATCGTCACCGGCTCCCTCTGGTCTAAATCTAATTTTTGCATCATATGGGCGATAAATATTTTCTGCGAATAGCAGCGAAGAATAAAAATTTAGAAAATATCGAAAGAGAATCTGTTGATTAAATGAAATGTTTACATTACATGGAAAATGTCAGATAAATGAGCATTTTGTTGCTAAAGAGGCTACTTAACTATGTGATATTTTTCTTTTAAAAAATATAAATGAAAACAAATATTCTCTGCTAAAGGCATCGTGTTTTATGGGGTTCTATTGTCGCTTTCAGCTAATTATATCGTAGCAATGTTGCGATGCATAATGTAATGATAGATATAGTTGGTACATCTTACAATAATCGAGATGAAATACTAGCAGCAATCAAATATTTTACAGTATGTAGTAAATTGTGAAAAAGGTAAGTCAAACTAGAATTTACAACTTTCAATGAAAAAATGGGACTTAATAATATTGTAAAATTATAATGAACGTAAGATAGCTATACAGTATGAAAATATACGGGTTTATCTGTTAATCAAAGCATGTGAGATATAAACAACGAAAATTAGTACATGTTATTGAATTCTCGTGCATTTTAACTCTTTTATTCTATTAGATATAAAATGATCTTACACAGTGCTCTATTATCAATGCCTCATTATGATTGGAGTAAAAATTAAAAGGAGATAAGATTTAATATTGGTACATATTTCATCAAAAAAGACTATTGGCTACCTTAGATATATAAATGAAAATTAAAACAAACAAAATGTTTTTCGGAATTCAGTCATATGCTAGTATAGCACAGATCTTTCTAACTATTTCTTTCCCTAGTGAAGTGAGAACGGCGAGCAACTCAAATCCCCAGAATTCTGGGAATGCTACACCTCAAATAATGTTCCGCAACTTAGGAATGAATCGTTGGAGAGGCAGCCCTTCTACGGATCCTGATGCAGATAGAACTATTCTGGACAGAGTTACCAAGGGACCTCGGACTGAAAGCTCAAACGCCCATCCGGTCAGAGTTAAGGTTATTGACTGTAGTCCTAGTGAAACTATTAACAATTTGTCATTTACAGTAGAAGGCGACACCTCAGGCTGGATGCCTAGAGTCTCAGAATCGAAGGTCTACTTGGAGAAAGATAATCTCTCAGCCGGCCCTGTAGATGTCAATTATAAAGATCATTATTTGATTAATGTGTTTTATTTAAAGACCAACAAATACTGTATTTTTACGCTGAATAAAGAAGAAGACGGAAATAATATGGTCCTACGAGTCTCTGAGAAGGACAATGCAGCGAATGTTTTCACATGGTCCTCACTTTCATTGGAGAATGGTGTGGAGCTCCTAGTAGAGCCTACTAGTAGTTGACTCTCTTAAATGGGGTAGCCATCCCTAGATTTAAAGATTATCACTTCATTCTTTCCCTTCAGGTACTAGCAGATTTGTTGCCTGATTCAATTGAAACTTAAGTACGAAAGAAGCTGCATGCGAATATCCGCACAGCAAGAAGCTCCCTTTAAATCAAGGCATGAACCCTGCCGAAGGGAAGCCTATAGGAATAGGCCCCCACGCGATGAAAGCCATTTGATGTTTGCCCAGTGATTTAACAAGAGCTCAGAACTGCATCGCTAAGATAAATTAAATGGCTTTTAAATATTTTTTGAATTTCAGTATAACCCACCTGGGCCTATTAGCATGTTTGTTGCAATAGGCAAGCAAATTTTGAAAGTATTTTTGTTCTAATAAAGCAAGCAGGCTTTGCGCGCAGTTTTACAGTGAATGAATTCAGCAAGTGATGAATTAGTAGATTGCCTTGCTATTTCACTCAATTCTGTATAAAATCACACAGAATGGAACGGTTTTTGAAAAATTTGCGAGTTATAAGGCCTCCTTAAAATGTGAAGCTATAAGGTTTAATGAAAAATAATTAAATGTGAGGAGTTTACAATAAAATAATTTATTTTTCATAAAATAGTCATCTAGACTCGTTTATCTCTTGTCTTCATTTATTCTGTTCTTATGAGCTTTCAACTTCATGTCACATTTTAACATTAGTCCGTAAACCACCCTGCCCCAGACAACGAAATTTTGAAGTGTTGTGCAAGCATACAATGCTTTATGTGAGCGTATAGTCACATTTTTAGCTCATCGGTTGATTCTTCATCGTTATCAAGTGTGTTTATATTCTGAGAAATGTGATATAAATTCTTTTTTCGAGGCTCTTCATCATAGGCTAGAATTTCATTGGTATAGATACGCATTAGCAGACATGATTATTTTCTGTTAAACTCAGTATCGAGTATTTATTGGAGATAATCTTATGGATCACCGGCATAGATAAACTATCATTATTAAATCAGGATGGCCCTGTCTTGGCCCAGCAGTTACAACTCGTTTCACTTGACAATCCATCCCATGAAGCACAAGAAAATAATGCTGCATCTATAAAAGAGAATTTTACCTGTTTGTTCCTGCTTTCATCGGGCATCCATTTTATAAAGCATTGATTGTATTTAGCTTTAAATGAAGCTCTTATTTTGCCGTCTTAAGGCTGTTTTTTGGATGTTCAGTCGCATTGCGACTGTCGCAAAATATAATCATTGCATTATCAAGTGCAACATTCCATAGATTTGAAATAGCAAAGTTTCAATAATATCTTTTAGATATATCCTCAAAAAGACACTATTAAGAAATGTTAAAACTACAATAGCAAATAAAATAAAAGATTTATTCAGCGATTGCCTCCATGAGTCTGGCCTTCTCGTTGGTTACATGGATGCCCAATACCTTGGCCTCATTGACAATCTCAATTCTCTTTCTGGCAGAAACAGCCTTGCCAATAGTTGCACAGTATCTTCTGTTGAGAGAAGTAAGTGCTTGGAGGTCATTTACATTTTGAATCACAACCTCTCTTAGTCCACATGGAAGAAGGCCTCTAATAATGGCTGGTTTGATGTATCTCTTTCCTGGCATGACTGGGACACCACTGTGTTTCTTTCTCATTTTGCTGTCAAGTCCTCTTGGCTTTCTCCAAGAAGGCTTTAGTCTCATGTATCTATCACTATGATATCTATTGAAGGCTGGCTTCTTTTTGTACTGTTCTTTGATGACAATTAATGGATTTGGCTTGGTGAACGTATCTTCCATGTAGGGCACAAAATTTTTAAAAATTTTTACCGAAAAAATACAAGCGGACATTTTACAATAGCCAGAAGCTATGAGAATTTTGTGCTCATTATACAGCAAGATAGTAAAACAATTATTCATCGAGCGATTACTTAGTTATCTTATATGCCAAATTTTAAATCGTTTCGCTATTAAAAAAATTTTGTTTTACAAAGCAATGCTACTATTTTACCACGGTTTATTCAAAGAAGTAGATTTAAAAGATGTTAGAATATTGCTAACATACCCTTTGTAAAACAACCTATTTAAAAACACTAATATACGAGTTGAAAAGTTTTATTAATATGCATATTTTTCGATAAAGATTTACACTGCAAATACTCTCTTCAGCATCATTCTTTCTTCTTCATCGCATACATCCAGTGTCTCCAAATATTCTTGATCTGGTTTATTTTTTAGCAAATATACTCTCCTGCTTAAGCAAGCCAGCTTCTTGTTTTGCATCCACTTGTTGACGATGCTGTATGTCTTTCCTTGCTGCATCGTTTTAAGCAATTTTTCAACATTTTCCAAGCAGCTGCTGTTTGCTATGTAGAGGCAGAGCTTTACAAATCCCTGTGCTGTTATTTCAGCCGTGGAGATTGAAGAAACTATCCATTCTGCCAGCACTTCGTTTTTGCAGTCAATGATGTCTGCCATTGCCTCGTAGTTTTCATCAGAGAATTCGCATTTAGAAAGTCGTTGGCCAATTTTATTAATCAGAGCTTTGCTATAGATTCCTCCCATTGCCGACACTATTTCGTTTATCATGGTGCTGTTGATTGCAAAAGCCGTACTATCAACATTGCATTCCAGATACTTCACTGGATCCAGATAAAACATCGAATATATTCTTTTTATGTTGCCTGTAGACATGTCTTCAATCCTCAATTTCTTTATTAGATTTACATTTATACAATCTAAAGTTGCTCGCTTAAGGATAACAGACAGGATTTTCTCATTGCATGCAATGTCTTCATTTTTTATCACTTCACTTACTACTTCCAAGACTCTATCGTTGTTTACCACCAGCAAATGGTTAAGGGTGAAACTTAGATCGAACTTCTGATGAAGTTCCCTGTATATCAGAGACCCAACATAAACAAGGTGTTTCTCTTCTGAAAATACCAGCCTATTGACCAACGAGAGACAGTTCACCTCCCCTGATTTGCAATCGCTCTCGATTCTTTTTGCGATTCCCATGGAAATGTCTGTACTATTCTGCTCGTTATCTCTTATTAAGTCTACCAGATCGATAAATGAAATATAACGGCAAATAATCATTATAAATCTCTGATTGCTGAACTCAGTAAAAAGCGTGTGAATTAGTGAACTAAACTCAGCATAGCTTAATTCAAAAGCGGTATTGCTGTTGCTTAAATGCTCCATCTCAAGGACAATAAAATTCATAAAATCAGCAAGATAATTGGTATTTTTAACCCAGTCAAATACCAGCAACATGACATATTTTAGCTGATTTGGCTCCAAGTACATTGCCTCTAGTGTTTTCGCTTTTATGTTATCGAATATTTTTGAGGCCAAAATATTATAGCTGTTTTCATTTACATCGGCGGCATTGTCTGTTTCTTCAACCGGAACACTGCTTTCAAACGTTTCTGTGTTCTTTTTCCCGGCCTCAGAAAATGGCGAGTCGAAATAAATACGCTTGATGTCTTTTCTATCATCGAAACTGCTTTCATCCATGATATTTCTTTTTGAAATAAAGTCACCAGTCTCTGCTTCGCACTCCAACTGCTTTTGTGCAGCCTTAAGATCTTCCACTGTTAAAATATCCTTGTACTGACTCTTTTTGATTTTTGAATAAAGAAATCTGCTCAGTCCAATTTTTCTGAGTTCCCCTATATTTTTTACAGCCCAATCAATATTGTACTCAGCATACAGCATTTTATACTGATCATCCAAAAGCATTTCGTGCTCTGCCCAGTTAATATTAAACCAAATATTTCTGGAAACTAGATATTTTAAAAATACATATTGGTTTTCAGGCATGCTGGTTCCACTAATCTCGATGCGCTCCGAGTCTAGCTTCAATATTTTCTGGTATATTTGTTCTTTTTTCCTTTCATTTGATAAGCTCAGATGAAACTCTCTCATCATATTGGACAGCGGTGTATTTAGTCTTTCTAGCCCAAGAAGGAAGAACTTGTCGGGAAGAGCTATTAAGTCTGAGATATTTAGAATGATCTCGGCACAATGTGCATTGTATTTGCTATAGAGCATCACAGTCTTATAAAAGCTACATGGGCTTGATAGTTCTTTCATCTCATTCTCATCCAAAGTGTTGTATTTTTCCTCAAAGATGTAAGACTTTTCATAGTAAAAATGTATTGCATTGAAGATGGAGCAATATGGGCTTTCTTTTATTTTTGAAATGATTTCAATTGCATCCTCCTTGATCTTCTCGTAGAAAGAATAATTTTCACTTAGTTCACAGTAAAAATTAATTCTTCTTTCAAGATCTTCTACATCAGCAAAATTATGAAGCTTCTCCAAAAAGGCATCCTTATCCTTGTAATTTCTTATTCTCTTGTATTTCTCGATAAACAAGGCTTTAATTGTATCTATCTCTCCTTCATTGTAGTTAATGCGCTCAAAGACATCAATATTCTCCTCCAATACGAAATTAAAAGTATTTCTTAGATTTGTGGAAATAGCATCCAAAACATAGTCAGCGCTTAAATCCACTACATAGAGAAAGCCAGGATTAATCTTGACATACGCGGCAAATATTTCTTTAAAATTCTTGTATGGCTGCTCGCCTATGGTTGTGTAGCCCAGTATGAAGAACTCATCAAGACTTTGGAGAATATTCTCTTGCGATAGTTTGTTTGCATCAGAATTAATGGGTTTAGACTCTCGTATTTTTTCTAATGAATAATTTCTATAAAGCTCTCCCTCTAAAGTGCGCAGAAAGGCTTTATTTTCCTTAACGTAAGACGGCACACAAGCGATAAGATCTTCAACAAGATGAGGCGTTTCTTCTAAATACATTTTTAAAACATTGTATGTCACATTGCTAATCTCCTGGGTGCTTAGATATTTCAAATAGTTGATAATATTGAAGTTTTTGAAGAAAAATGCAATGATGAATGGATCCTCGTCCGAGGATAAAAGCTGCTTCTCCGTAAGAGTGTTGCTTACATAACTCTGATAAAGTAATGATTCCCTGCTGATTTTATCGAGAGAAATGTGCCTATAAAGCACCATTCTGATACTTTTTAACTTTTTGGTTATTTTCAAATAATTTTCTTTTCTTTTTGTTCCAAATTCATGGGCTATAGCTTGTTCTTGAGTAGCATTTGCAGTCTCCAGATTATTCACTTGCATCTTACGGTACTAAAAATTTGCAAAATATTTTTTTCGTCTTAAAAACGCCAGTAAAAGTTAGGAAAAGATATATAGTCTCTTTAAAGCCGCTTCCATTATTAATGGAAATATTTACCCATATATTTCTGACTACAATTAACTTGAGTAGCTTTAGTTATTGAATACATTAAACAAAATTATTAAAGTAGTAAATCACTTGCGCTTGTTACAGACTCTTTTTGTCAGACAGCTCAATCATATTTCATTAATTAGTCTTTGAAGATAAATCGTACTGTGTTCCTTTATCCCAGTTAAACGTTGTTAAAAACAATTGAGATGCTATTTTTCGTAAAATTTATTTTCTTGAATACATTTTTATTTAAAATTTTTGAAAAAAATAATTTTTGCAAATTTTTAGTCCTCAATGTCAGACGAAAAAACCGAAACTTTTGCATGCACCTTTGAGAGTAGCATGGCCGCACTGAACAAATCAGCTGTGGCAGATACATCTATTATTAAAACCAAAAAAGTTCAAAAGAAGAGAAAAACTGAGAAACTACAGTCTAGTCCTGCTAATGTTGAAAAGGAAACTAAAAGTGAAGTGGCACCAGTAATAATCGCGGAAAAGAATACTTCTATTAAGCATGCAAAGCGGGTGTCTTTTAATCTCGTTCCAGAGGTGAAAACGATTGACTTCAACAATGGAAAGAATATAAAGAAGAAGCCCAAGGAGTTTTTCGAAGTCAAAGACAAGATGCTTGTCCTTAGCGGTCGTCTGGCAAAGGAAATAAAAGCCAAAGCTAAAAAGTTCGTCACGATGGTGCAGGACAAAGAAAAGATCATTCTAAAATACAGACGGAACATGGACATGGATACGGACATGCGTGCACTTGGTTTGAAGGCCAAGACTTACATAGAAAACAAAATAATTGTCAACGGCCTGGGCTACAAGGAGACGGAGGCCAGTATAAGTGACTATTTTAGTCAATTCGGTGAGATTGAAAAGATAGTTGTGGAGAAAAATAAAAGCGGATTGTGCGCAGGAAAATGCACTGTGACTTTTATCGGCAATGTAAATACCGGCCAGAAATTCAAACTCAATGGGCGTGTGCTGCGAATTGAAAGAATAAAAATACAGCAGATGAACACAACGCGTCTGCATGTGTCGCACATGAACAAAGACATAAATATTTCCAAATTTAGAATGGCTCTTAAAGCCCAGGGCTTCGTTCCGTCAAATATACAGATAGAGCTCAAAGAAGGAAGAAACAAGGGATACGGGTTTGTGGAGTTCAAAACAACAGAAGAATCGGCCAGATTCATGAGCGAATATGACAAACTTAGAAGCGCTCTCGGAGCACAAAGCTTTGTAGAATTCTCCAAGGAAAAAAAGAAGATTTAAAATAAAAAATATATCAACACACAATTTTCCCAAACTCTTACGCTTTTGCATATGCATAGTACTGATATTTTACACTTTAAATACTATTTCGATCTGTTTACACAGGTATAATCAACTAAGGATGGTTGTTGCTATAATTTAGTTTAAATCAAAATATTCTAATGCAAATGAATAGCACACCTTATAACTTACACTTTCTGTACTAAGCAATGTTAAACTAGACTTTAGATTGACTTTTACTGTTCTTAATTGTCACGTGGAAAAACATAAGTTTTATTTGATCAGTCGCCTTTACAAAAGAAAGTGTATTTTAAGCGGAATGGTTTCGTGAATGTTTGCAATGCAAATGACCGTAAAGCTGGATATTAATGGAAACTTAGATTTCGATAAGACTATATAGTGTTGCTGGTGCTATTTGATTTTTTATTGTCGACTATTAGAATCTGGTTCTTTTACCCCATGGATTTGGCGGACAGAGAGACAAGCGAATATCAGCAGAGAATGAAAGAAATCATAGATGGCATGTTTAGCAACACTAAAAGCAGCTATTCAGCAATTAAAATCATGAATGCAGGTATATTTCCAAGATCCCAGCAAAAATCAATCAGAAAGGCTCTGAAAAACGTGTACAGATCTCATTTACAGCAGGCAACTCAAAAACTCGGTGTTTCTATGGAGGAAGTGCTTTCGGATAAGTCAGATATTCCAGCGACAGATTTCTATTGTGATTATTCAGCGTCAGAGAAAATAGTTGTCCTAATGCTCAGAACGATAGCGGAAATTAAAGAAAACGCAGCAATTTTAGACACGCTGACCTTTGCACTGAACAAAAAAAAGAGGTTTTTACATTTGAAGGTGGCATTCTTTGAAAATGAAATGAGAAAGGCAACCAGAGTCTTTTTCAAAAAATATTTCAAAATGATTTCAGTTGTACTAAGTGATGCTATTTACAGCAAGCTTGAGGAGGGCCTTACTGCTAAAATAAAGGAACTCTATAGGTTTTTGAAGGCGCTTGACTTGCACCGAAAATATACCAAAGGTATTACGAAAGTTCTAGTTGAAAAGGGCATTTGTGTGGTTAAAAGAAGCGAGAACAATTTTTCCAAGATAGCAGAGATCGTGGGTATTCTAAAAGGTATATTTTCCAAAAAGTTTAGTAGTGCTTTGATACAGGGAATCTTCTCCAAGATAACGGAAGAAATTCCTACAAGTGTTATTGTAGAGAAAATAAGAAATCTAGAGGATTTAGAGTTGATCAATGAGATTTACAATAGTGAAAAAGCGATTGTTAGCTTGGAAAAGATATATAGAAATATTTTCATTCTGATAAAAGATGCGAAAGAGGATCTCTTTATACAGATTTTTGATCTTTATAGGATAAGGATCAAAGTTGCGGAATATTTTACGGACAAGCGACTGAAAACGATCGAGCAGAGCTTTTTCAAAACTTTATTAAGCAGTGAGAGTAATATTATCGGTATCTCTAATTTCGTAGGTTGTTTGATATCATCGAACTCGCCATTTATACTACCCGAGAAGTACTCGAAAGAAAGCCTGTGCAGCTTTATTGCGCTGATAGAAAATGCTAAAAAAGATGAGCTTAATGGGATAAAATTTGCAATTCCAGTAAATATGAAGAAGATAAATGACTTTGACTCTGGTGCCCTTGATGACGGTACAGTCATTAGTCTATTTAAAAAGGCAGCCTATTTGACAGTTGCTGAGATAATTGAGCAATCTAAAGACGAGACAGTATTCCTCAGAAGAATGGAGTATAATTTGTCTAACCGCTTTCTTCTCCATAGGAGTGATGTTGATAAGGAAAAATGGTTCCTTTCCTTTTTACGGCCCCAGCATGCAGAAAAAATGTTGCGTATTGCAGATGATGTTCAGAAGTCAAAAAATAATGCGGCGGCAGTATTACAGTCTGAAAATAAGATAAGTGGCCTTGAGAGCAGGATGCGCTGTGAATATAGTGATATTTTGAGTGATGTGGATGAAGATCACACTGTGAAAATTAGAAAAATATCCGGCAATAAAAGGATGCTTCTAATGACCGCGATGAAGTGGCCTGAATTTGCTAATGAAAATCTTGATATGCCGCTTTTTGCAGAGATGAAACAAAATGCAGAAAACAGCCTTCTTGCGAGCCGCAAACGCGTTCAGTGGTTCGATTCGCTTTCAACATTGGAGGTGTCATTTCTGGGAGCAGAGCTGAAAGTAACAATGGCACAATATCACTTTATTACGCTGTTTTTGCAGAATGCCGTGTCCGAGGCTGGCTGTTTTGTATGCCATCAGAATCTAATGAGCCAGTTTCGTGGTGTCAATCTGAGACAAGTAAAGATACTTCATGACAAGGGCCTCTTCGGCAGAGGATCAGAGTGCATTACTCTCAACTTACAAAATAAAGTTAAATCATTTTTGCCTGAATGCCATCCGTTGAAAACTCATGAAGCTAGTGATGAGGTAAAAGATGAGGGGCATCCAAATATCCATGCCGCGAATGAAGCCAAACTTATAAAATATATCAAAAGAGAAAAACGGGTCTTGAGAGATATGCTTGAGAAAGAGTTTTCGTTATTTGAAAAGAGCAAAATTAGCAAGTATCTTGAAAGCCTTGCAGATAAGCAGTACATTGATATTGTCGGTGATCAAATTGTGTATATCCCTTAATCAGTTTTATCTTACGAACATAACTTATTCTTCCCCACTAGTTAAACCACATTTGATGCTTATTTTCTATTTATAGTTTTTGATTCTGGGCAAGATTTTCCAGCTAAGCTTCTTGTTTTATTTCTAAAATTACTAAAGGCAAATATCAATTAGCATTCCATATTACATATTCAACCACGTATTGTATAAAGATGAGCTGCACCCAACAAATAATAACAGCATTTTATATTGTCTAAGGTAGCGTTGTTTTGTAAATCCTTTTTTTTGTTCAGAACCTTAACTTTTAAGGCAAAGGGATTCAAGCGGTATCATGCCTTTAGAAGAGCAAAGAAATGTTTTTCAACATAAAAATATACAAATTTAATACAAACTTTCCATTAAAGCCATATTATTTTCCCGTTTAGCCTCACAGTATAAGTTATATGCCTTTACAAGGTCCTTGTTGGCATCGTTGAGTGAGAAAACAACAACACTGCTGCACGGGCTAAATACCTTTATCTCGTCGTTGCCAATTTTAATGCTCTGGAGCGTATCGTTGTATGTTTGTGTTGCAATGTTTCTGAATCCTATCACAGCATTCGCAATCAGTTCGTCTACCTTATTTGTTGTAAATTTCAAATTGCTATTCTCATAGATACAGAGCGATTTTACCATGGGCTTTAAAGCACATCCTTTTTACTGTGCAAGAAAAATACTTTTTTCGATGATGTATTGAATCTCCCTACTCAATAAACATTTTTAGTTATGTAACTCATAAATAGCAATATCATAGCTTGAGAAGATAGAAAACTACACTGTTGCTAAGGATAATTTAATTTACAGACATAAAAACTAAGCAACTCTTTCGACTATGAGCCATAAGAAATAGTCTTTAAATAAGCAAGATTTAAAAAATACCTTTTTATTTTGCATTTATTTTATCTCATTCCAATTGAGTCTCTTTTGTAGACGTTTGGCTTTCTTTCCGACAGTTTCCAGAATTTCAAAGACTCGTCTGAGCCAAGACTCACCATCGATGTCTGGTCTGGACTCAGCGCTGTATGCAAAATACGGCCTTCGTGTGAGCCAAAACTGGAGAGCATCTTCATCCCGGCAATTTTCCACAGCTTGAGATCATTTTCCTGGTATCCATGGCTTGTGACCATTTCCTTGTATCTTGAAAGATAATTCACAGAACACACCTGGCTGCTGACTTCTATGTTGTTTATACACTTTCCGTTCTGCGTGTCCCAAAACTTGATTGTTTTGTCTTTCGTTCCGCCCCCTGATGCCAGAATATTTGTTTTCCAGGGGCACCAGTCCAGAGCCTTAATGGCCGACTTGTGTCCCTTCAGCACCATCGATACAGGCGAGCCATTGCGCCAGACACGAATTGTGTTGTCATTTGCTCCGCTTGCAAAATAGTCTTTGTTCCACTTCAGCCCACAGACCTCCTGGGTGTGTCCCTCCAGGTACGTGGGTCTCATCGTGCGAGTGTCCAAAGTGCAGATGGCTCCTGACTTTGAGCCTGCAACAACCATTTTCTCTGAAACATCCAGTGCACAGATTCTCGTCTGGTGCATATCCAGAGAATATGAAATTTTCTCCTGATTATAATCATAAATATAAAACGATCCACTCGCATCGCCGATGGCCATAGTTTCACAGTTTCCTTTGATACTGGAGACGTAGTCCCGCTCTGATGAGAATATCTCACTGGCCTCGTTAGTGTCCGTGTTGTAGCTGAAAAGGGTATTTCCTAGAGCAACAGAAATACGATTTTTCGTCCAGTCCAGAACATTCAGATAGTAGTCATCAACGATACCAGGCGCATCAAGAATCTTATAGGGACTCTTGTCTATATGCCTGTCTTCTATCCTCTTCGAACGCTCATTGATGTTCGGGAGAGAAAATAAGTCTGACACTGCAAATCTGGCGCGGCTGCGGTGGTGGCTCTTAGAGGCCGCCTTGAAGAGACCTGATAGATCTATTGCCATAAGGGTAAAATTTTAGTAAGTTCTTGCAGAATAAAAAAGAAATTATAAATATTTACTACTATGAAACAAATATAAATATCCAACAACTAGTAAATAAACACTGTTTTTCATCGGTTAAGATTGAGTTTTTTGTTTCTCTTAAAAATTTTTAAATAGTGAAATGCGGACACAAGAAATTCATATTTTAAAAATAATATAGCAGAAGAGAACTGAAACATGAGATGCTTTACACATTATATTTAAATAAAGCTAGATATTTCTAAAGTTAAGTACATATTATTAAGGCCTTGTCTGTATCTGAACTTTTATTACTGATGATTAAAATTTGCTTTAGCAGAAGAGAACTTGAGTTCATAAATCACATGTAACTAAAGGAGTGACAAAGAAGCTATAAATAAAGCAAAACTATTCAAGTTTGTTACTACGCGTAAATACACCAATTTATTTTTATAAATTGTATTGTTGCTACTCTTTTAATGCTTAAGTTGAATTAAATGGCTCTAGACGGAAGCTTAATAAAACGCATTAATTTTCATTAGATTGGATAAAGACATACAGTTTTATAAGTTAAATGCTTTATTGTCTCTAAGTGCGTAAACGCTAGTGCATGCGTAAGCACGTGGCTTTTGAGGGCTAATCTTTAGTGCAAATAAGAAATAGTCGTATATTAAGATTTACATTCATGCAGTATACCAAAATACATCATGGACCCCCTCCCATAAAAGAGTTCATTGAACTGTGCATGCTTCTTATTTATAATCGCTGCTAGAAAAAGTATAATGGGTGAAAGATATCGTATAATACTAGACACTCGCATTTTAAATCTTTTAATTTTTGTTTAGAAACTAACAATTATACTTAATTGTCCTGGAGAATAAAATACTTGCTATATTGTTTAAAATCGTTGCCTTCCATTAAAAATCGTGTGATTTTGCTTCATATTATGGCTATTGCGGATTACTTTTTGCTGTATAAATAGCTGTGTTCATGAATTTTTTACACTCAGCTTAAAAGAAAAAGACACAAATTTATTTAATTTATAAAAGTTAGAACCGTCTTTCTCCTTCATTGAAGAATATGAGTATGGGCTTCGTCTTCCTAGGCTTTCTTTTTGTGCCTTTCCCTGGCTTTTTCCCGCTAGCCAGTTCCGCGGGAGAATCTCCTTCCTGATTCGTCTTATTATTGCCTCTGGCCTCAGTAAGTGCTTTCATAACCCCATATCTTTTCTGTGAGGATAATTTTGCTGGCGAATAGAGTTTTAGAGTAGGATCGTAGTTTTCCTTGTTTTCATTTATTGGCAGATCCATTTTTAGAGGGAAAAAAGAAAATAAATTTTAATGGTGCTGCTGTGGAAAAAACATGCCTATAAGCATGCTTGTTAGAGTTGGCTGTATAAAGCATACACTAGGAAATCTAAATTTTAAATTCCCCTTACAAAATTTTACCCTAAATGCTGCAAAATCATACAGAAATTGAAATGCTCAGAAACTACAGACGCCCGGACGATCTTGAGGACACTTCGATTTTAAACGAGAATCCAACGCCATTGTATCTCTTTAGAGAGCTCACTGCTGCAGAAGAGAATGCCATTAACTGCTCAATCGATTCGAATAAGAAAGAACGAAATATTGCCGCTAAGAGAAGCTCTAAACCAGCAAAGGCATATGAAAATGGCTCAAACAGTGGGTACTTTGATGATGCAGGAAACTTCATCCTCCACAAAATGGAGGCTGTTCCTGTGCAATGGTTGCTGAAAAAGGGCGAGGCTGTGGCTGGCCCTCTTTCCGAACAAGAGCTGGTAGCTGAAATTGAAAAAAATGGCCTGGCAGGCGCAATGATAAAACGAACATTTGACAAAGGATTTGTTTGCGCCGAGAGCCTGCAAAAGGAAATTCCAGATTTCTACCACAACAAAAGTTTAAATCACTATTTTGTTACACACCAGAAGGTTGAAAAGGTGGAGAGAAATGACGAGTTTTACTGCGATGTAGCATCCACAGTCAAAAGCACAAAACTGATGAATTTCCTCAAATCAAACAGTATCAATGCCTCTGCAGAGTTCATCATTAGCTCGTTCAAGGGAATGAGCAAAGAGCGTGCTATTGATGCGATCAGTGGTATTACCGGGCTAGACAAAGTAAAAAATACAATGCTGATTGAACTCCTGGTGGAAGAATCTGATGTGCAGATACTAAGTGATGTTGATAAAGATGGTTACACCATAAAGAAAAAACATTTGAATTTTAAAAAAACCAAATAAAGTATTTTTATCACAGCAACGCTATTTTTGCAAAATCTAGAACGCTATTTACAATCTTTTAGTTTTGTTTATGTTTCTAGCGTTTAAATTTTACGTAATGGTTAGCCAGCGCTCTTTTTAAACTGAAAAAAGCTGAATAATAAATTAAAAATTGCGACAAATTTTGAAAAAATTTTGCTTTTTGCTCCGTACAGGTAAATACAGGGCATGGTGGGATGACATCGTAGTTTTCGATCTTAATTTGTAGTTTAAAATTCTTTAAAAATTTTTCCATAATAACAAAAGCCTTAAATAATGAAACAGAAATTGGAGGAGATTGGAAAGCGGCTGGATGCCATTGCTTTGGAGAAGCGATTGGACATTGAGTCGCAGCATATGAAACGGATCAAATGTAAGCGTATATTAAGACTGTTCGTAAGCAACACGAACACATCAATAAAAATTGGAACAAAAATATTGGATGAATTTGGCAATGAAACAAAGACGAACATATGGGACTTGGTGAAAAGAGTAGCGGTTATAGTGAATGCAAATGACGAGGATGGCAAGCAGCTATCCAATGATTTTGGTATAAGAGACAACGCAGCTGATGGCAATTACAGCAAGAGTGATATTAACCGAGAAGATCATATGATGGAAATTGGTGAAGATAACTCCATTGATAACAATAAAGAAGGAAATGACGAAAAACTTGGCAAAGCCCAGATACACGAGTGGACCGCTGACTCTGATGCGCAGGGGTTCATAGCGTTTAAAAACACAGGCTCTAAAAATGCGCAGATCTTAATAAAAGTGGCTAACAAAAGAAAGGTCTATAAACTTGGGGAAAAACTAAAGATGCTTCTAAACATAGAATGCGACACCAAGCAAAATATAATAAAAGAAATATATAAATACATAAATAACAACAAGCTGAATGACTATCTTTCCGGAAATGTTACTTGTAACAGTGAATTAAAAAATGTATTTAGTGTTGACCAGTTTAACTTCAATTCGGTGGGGTTTATGCTTTGCGAACATCTTGAGCCACTGGGCTACGTTACGGTCGATGTTGAGCATATTGGCGATGAAATCTGGGATATTGAAACCGAGTGTGATGATCTTGGCGAGTTTCCCGTGCTGTATCCTAAGATTGTCAAAGAGTTCGATAAGAAACTTGAGGCAACTCGAATTACAAGCCAACGCGTGGCAAAGCAAATAGAAACACTCGAGGAGTTCATTGCAGACCCTGTTTATTACATAAATAGAAAAATAGCATTAGACTCCGAGGCGATGGGGATACATACCTCCTTTTACGACAATGTTGATGTCCAGTCCACAGTCTTTGACCTGCTAAAAATCCACTATGGAAATAACGAAAATCCGAGTTAG